>LGRX02026256.1:0-32869 GCA_001247695.2 Cymbomonas tetramitiformis | reverse complement strand
CATAGGACCCAGGGGCAAAGGGTGCGCGGAGGCTGCATGGTGGTGTGCATGGTGCGAAGGCGCCCGGTGATGGAAGGTTGTGATGTTCAATATGTGGGAACAGCTCCCCGGGCACGCGCCTGTCACCCGAGTAGATTTTGCGTGTTTCTTAAATTTCCAGCAGAATATTTATTTCTCGATAGATATTTTGGTGCCTAATTAATGCATATTGTTTTCCCCCCCCATGAATTAGAAGATTCCAGTGAAGAGGAGGATGCACAGTTTCACTGTAGACTTTGCAAGATCTTTCTGTTTGATGTGCTGGTGTATGGATGTTATCTTTGTGAAGAACATCCATACTGCCACAACTGTTCCACGAATATGTTCTGCGAGTGTGGTGTGTTTTTGTGTGAGAACTGTGGGGGTCACGAGGAAAAGGTAGTGTGTAAAGCATGTAGGCAGGGTAAGATTTTTCATTAACTCAGACATGTATCAGTTGTTGGAATAACTTGTTTATTAGCAACTGCTCAGCTTCAGCACTATGTTTACTACCTATTTGAACATCACTAACTCTGCGATTATTGATATTGCATATCTTGCCGTATATTACTTTGTTAATATCCTTGTAGAAAGGTGCATAGCGTGCACGCAAGGACCATAGGACCCAGGGACCAAGGGTGCGGGGAGGCTGCTCCGCTCCGCGCCGAATCTGGCGCGCGGCGCGTGCGGCGCTCTCCCCGGCGCTGTGCCTTATGCTGCTTCATCTGCGGTTGCGAATCAGCGGCCAAAGAGTGGGCAGCGGCGCCGCGAGTGGTGGGTGGGGAGGGATGGGGGAGGGTGCGGCAAGGACCATAGGACCCAGGGACCAAGGGTGCGGGGAGGCTGCTCCGCTCCGCGCCGAATCAGGCGCGTGGCGCGTGTGGCGCTCTCCCCGGCGCTGTGCCTAATGCTGCTTCATCTGCCGTTGCGAATCAGCGGCCAAAGGGTGAGCAGCGGCGCTGCAGGTCGTGGGTGGGGAGGGATGCGCGAGGGTGCGCGTACGGTAGATAGGTGCATAGCGTGCACGCAAGGACCATAGGACCCAGGGACCAAGGGTGCGGGGAGGCTGCTCCGCTCCGCGCCGAATCAGGCGCGTGGCGCGTGTGGCGCTCTCCCCGGCGCTGTGCCTTATGCTGCTTCATCTGCGGTTGCGAATCAGCGGCCAAAGGGTGAGCAGCGGCGCTGCGAGTCGTGGGTGGGGAGGGATGGGCGAGGGTGCGCGTACGGTAGATAGCTAGGTGCATATGGTGCACGCAAGGATCATAGGACCCAGTGGCAAAGGGTGCGGGGAGGCTGCTCCGCTCCGCGCCGAATCAGGCGCGTGGCGCGTGCGGCGCTCTCCCCGGCGCCGTGCCTTATGCTGCTTCATCTGCGGTTGCGAATCAGCGGCCAAAGGGTGAGCAGCGGCGCTGCGAGTCGTGGGTGGGGAGGGATGGGCGAGGGTGCGCGTACGGTAGATAGGTGCATAGCGTGCATGCAAGGACTATAGGACCCAGGGGCAAAGGGTGCGCGGAGGCTGCATGATGGTGTGCATGGTGCGAAGGCGCCCGGTGATGGAAGGTTGTGATGTTCAATATGTGGGAACAGCTCCCCGGGCACGCGCCTGTCACCCGAGTAGATTTTGCGTGTTTCTTAAATTTCCAGCAGAATATTTATTTCTCGATAGATATTTTGGTGCCTAATTAATGCATATTGTTTTCCCCCCCCAGGAATTAGAAGATTCCAGTGAAGAGGAGGATGCACAGTTTCACTGTAGACTTTGCAAGATCTTTCTGTTTGATGTGCTGGTGTATGGATGTTATCTTTGTGAAGAACATCCATACTGCCACAACTGTTCCACGAATATGTTCTGCGAGTGTGGTGTGTTTTTGTGTGAGAACTGTGGGGGTCACGAGGAAAAGGTAGTGTGTAAAGCATGTAGGCAGGGTAAGATTTTTCATTAACTCAGACATGTATCAGTTGTTGGAATAACTTGTTTATTAGCAACTGCTCAGCTTCAGCACTATGTTTACTACCTATTTGAACATCACTAACTCTGCGATTATTGATATTGCATATCTTGCCGTATATTACTTTGTTAATATCCTTGTAGAAAGGTGCATAGCGTGCACGCAAGGACCATAGGACCCAGGGACCAAGGGTGCGGGGAGGCTGCTCCGCTCCGCGCCGAATCTGGCGCGCGGCGCGTGCGGCGCTCTCCCCGGCGCTGTGCCTTATGCTGCTTCATCTGCGGTTGCGAATCAGCGGCCAAAGAGTGGGCAGCGGCGCCGCGAGTGGTGGGTGGGGAGGGATGGGGGAGGGTGCGGCAAGGACCATAGGACCCAGGGACCAAGGGTGCGGGGAGGCTGCTCCGCTCCGCGCCGAATCAGGCGCGTGGCGCGTGCGGCGCTCTCCCGGGCGCTGTGCCTAATGCTGCTTCATCTGCGGTTGCGAATCAGCGGCCAAAGGGTGAGCAGCGGCGCTGCAGGTCGTGGGTGGGGAGGGATGCGCGAGGGTGCGCGTACGGTAGATAGGTGCATAGTGTGCACGCAAGGACCATAGGACCCAGGGGCAACGGGTGCGGGGAGGCTGCTCCGCTCCGCGCCGAATCAGGCGCGTGGCGCGTGCGGCGCTCTCCCCGGCGCCGTGCCTTATGCTGCTTCATCTGCGGTTGCGAATCAGCGGCCAAAGGGTGAGCAGCGGCGCTGTGAGTGGTGGGTGGGGAGGAATGCGCGAGGGTGCGCGTACGGTAGATAGGTGCAAAGCGTGCACGCAAGGAGCATAGGACCCAGGGACCAAGGGTGCGGGGAGGCTGCTCCGCTCCGCGCCGAATCAGGCGCGTGGCGCGTGCGGCGCTCTCCCCGGCGCCGTGCCTTGTGCTGCTTCATCTGCGGTTGCGAATCAGCGGCCAAAGGGTGAACAGCGAGTCATGGGTGGGACAGGCTTTGTGGAAGGCTGCCGCCGGACGGGCTGCTGACCAGGCGACCAGCGACGGCTGGCCATATGTAGGGTCTTACGTAGCGCGACAGCTGTATCCATATCCGTCAGCTTATGGACGGACATGGTATGGTGCGGAAGTGTTATCCGCCAAGTGGGTCAACGAGGTGGGCGGCGAAGTCGAGGAATACGAAGGTCCTTGGGTCACGGGTTACGTTCCGATCGTCACCTCGCCGCCGGGTAGGGGTATCGATTTTTATGTTTCTGAGCGACAGTTCATCCATCCCGGTGCCATTGACCACGGGTTCCCAGAAGTGCATCGGGTCACCGTGCCTGCAGAAGGGCAGCCCCGGCTGCTGTATAAAGTTCGATACCCTTGGGACGGGGACGAGGAGGAGCTGTGGCAGCATGAGGTGCTAGCTGGTGTCCTACACTTTTCGGCAGAGAAAGACCGTGGCTGCCGCATAGTGAAAACCAAGTAGTGGACAACTAGGCAAAAACATACCTCACCAACCGTAATTGATGAAGACATACGTTTATAACAGATGTATGCGTGCGTATTGTGTGTGCGTATTGTGTAGAAATATACAAATATATAATAATAATAAACAAGAACCATGGGCGCGGGGAGGCCGGTGTGTATGGTGGCACGGCGGCTGGTTATAGAAGGATGGAATGTTTAGGAGGAACTGCGTGACGTTATGGCAAATTGACCCTAGGTCACGGGCTTGCACAGGGAGATGCAATGGAGGAGGAATACACGTGGGAGGACGTCCAGAGAATCTTTTTCCCCAGATCCGAGGAGGCGTTGTGCATAGTGTGTTTAGAGGAAGTGGATCCGGAGGATGAAGTGGACTGTGGTGGCCTAGGATGCGAATGTAAAGAGAAATACATGCATATTTCGTGTCTTGGTTTGCTTGTAGGAACCCATGCCTCCTCGAGGTGGGTCACGTGCCCATGCTGTAGGCAGAAAGTGGTTCGAGTGAACCTCTTTTCAACATGTGTGTACATTATGTGAATAGTACATTATGTAAATGCTACTGAGTCTCCGCTTGCCTTTTGTTGTTAACTTACAACTTGTTATTTGTTCTTTAAAAGTGATCATGTGGATGTTTTCGGTGTCCTTCAAAGTGTCAACCTGTGGTTGCGATCGTGGCTGGGGAGGGATGCGCGAGGGTGCGCGTAAGGTAGATAGGTGCATAGTGGGCATGCCGGGTCCATAGGATCCAGGGACAAAGGGTGCGGGGAGGCTGCTCCGCTCCGCGCCGAATCAGGCGCGTGGCGCGTGCGGCGCTCTCCCCGGCGCCGTGCCTTATGCTGCTTCAATTGCGGTTGCGAATCAGCGGCCAAAGGGTGAGCAGCGGCGCTGCGAGTCGTGGGTGGGGAGGGATGGGCGAGGGTGCGCGTACGGTAAAAAGGTGCGTAGGGTGCACGCAAGGACCATAGGACCCAGGGGCAAAGGGTGCGGGGAGGCTGCTCCGCTCCGCGCCGAATCAGGCGCGTGGCGCGTGCGGCGCTCTCCCCGGCGCTGTGCCTAATGCTGCTTCATCTGCGGTTGCGAATCAGCGGCCAAGGGGTGAACAGCGGCGCTGCGAGTCGTGGGTGGGGAGGGATGCGCGAGGGTGCGCGTACGGTAGATAGGTGCATAGTGTGCACGCAAGGACCAGAGGACCCAGGGACAAAGGGTGCGGGGAGGCTGCGCGCGATGGGGGTTGTGATTCCTAGCGTTTGTTGTGGTATTTTGCGGTATGCGTGGCAGCATACATGGGTCAACACGGAGAACGGGGGCTCGCTGCCTGTGCGTATTGGATGGTCGGTGACGCTTCATGAAAGCCGGTTCGTACCGGCGCCCTGGATGATCGAAGCGAAAATTGTCGGATTCAACCCAGACCACGTATGGACCGCGGCGCCCACGGAACATGATGTTCCCGAAGGGACGTATGATGGAGAATTTGGAGAGCGGCCCCCAAACGGTTACGTGGTCGTGCGGCTGTACCACCCGCGAAGGGAGCATTGGCTGGAGTGGCAGGAGTATGCACAAATTGTGGAATCGGAGGCGGAGTGTCCGACACACACGGATCCGTCCGACGATGACGAGGAGTATGTTAGTGAAACTAGCGAAGAAGACACCAATTAACATGCTCGGCCTGTTTGCGTACTTAACGTAATGTAATGAGATGTAACAATATTGAGCATAAACCATCTTTGTGTGTAAAACGCGTGCGTGCGTGCGTGCGTGTGCGTGTGTGTGTGTATGAGACCGCCCTGGACGGCCTGCCCTGGTGGACCTCAAAAGTCATTATGATGCAATGTCGCAAGATCTGATTATGCATGTACCCGACGGTGCTGTGTGCATGCACGGGGTGGGGACCGATTGGATCGGGGAGGCTGCTCCGCTCCGCGCCGAATCAGGCGCGTGGCGCGTGTGGCGCTCTCCCCGGCGCCGTGCCTTATGCTGCTTATTCATCTGCGGTTGCGAATCAGCGGCCAAAGGGTGAGCAGCGGCGCTTAAAATCGTGGGTGGGATGGGTTGGGGTATCCCGGGTGGGTCGGTGCGGGGCGCACTATGTTGGCCAGGTATCAATGGCGTGCTCTGACATGGACGGCCATCCACATGCGGATACGCCATGTAGGGTTCTTCACGTGCAGGCGGGGCTACCCGAAGATCTGGAGGGGCTAGGCATGCACGTGGTGCCCCCTCCCATATCCTGCGGGTCCAACGGGGACTGCGTATTGGTTGACCTGGAGAAGGCGTGCCTGCTTGTCTGGGCCGCATGCTGTATGGCCACCCTTAGTATGGTGCAGAACCAGTGCGAAAGACACGGGCGCACGATTCAGGATCTGGTGAACTTGGTGGACATGTGGACGGTGGCTATGGACGAATTGGAATCCCCATCACCGGCTGATTCAGCGATGATGACTAAACGGTGTGAAGCTGTCGCGCTGGGGAACCGTGAGGAGAACGTCAGAAGCTCCTGGGAACGGGTACAGTCTTTTTGCAAGCTCCATCGCATCGCCGTGCGTGAAGGGGTTGACCCCACGGCACTGGGCGATGCGTTGCAGCTGCGCATACGTTTATGCCACCAGAAGATTGAAGACTGTAAGGCGGAGTGCGCGCGGATCTTGGAAACGTTCGTGTGCGTGAAGGATTGTCCCCGCTGTACATCGCTTATTCGCTTTTCACAAAAGCTACAGACTGTGCGGTTGCGAATTTTCTGACGCCCTCTTCCCTGTTCAGCACGCGTGAGTGGGACCCGCGGGTCGAGCGGGACGAGCGGTGTCTCCGACCAGGGGCCAGGTATTCCGTGAAGGTGGACTGGGAGCGCGCGAAAGCGGAATATCCGGGGATCTGGGGAAGGTGCTTGAGCATCATCACGCCAGCATGCAGAAGGCGGTCCGGGTGTCAGGGGTTGGCCAGTTCTTGCTATCCCCAGCTGTCCTCCTGCGCAACCTGGGGAGCTGGGTGCAGTTGTGGCACACTGACCTCTTGCTCCGGAGCGGCGAGGAGGCAGTTTTCCCTACCCAGTTTTCCTCCGGGATGTTCCTTGACGAGCAGAGCTACACGGAACTCCTGCCTGATTCGGTAGATGGAAGGCATTGGCAGCGGTGCGAGGACGGCGCGTTCCACTTCACACTCGATCACGCAGCGTCCGGCTTTCCGTCAGCCACGCCGTTAAGGCGCGTCCGTTTTGCTGGCCCGCCGGGCAGCGTCATTGTTTGGCCGGGGGACAGAACTGTGCATCGGGGGCTTTGCCCGGTTGGGGAGGTGCCTGGTGGGGGTCGCGGCCTGCGTACCGCGGCCACGATGTCCGCAATTCTCTACGGCGCCATCAGCACGGAGGCTGGAGTCCCCGCCACGCACGACGAAATCCGCGCCGAGCCGCTGGGAACGTTGTCCCAGTATGGGATGCCATGGCACTTGCAATGCCTTGCTTGCGGCGACGCAATACGGTTTGGAGGGAGCTACGGGAGCCTGCCTGAAGTATGGAGCTGCGATCTGTGTATGCATGCGGATGAAGGGTGTGACCCGTTGCAGGGAACTAGCCTCCAGCAACCCGGTCTGGTGATGTGTGGCCCATGCTACGACTGGCGCAACCAGCATGCGGTTGGGGCGCCCCGAGTGGTGCACGCTTTGCACCCCTCCAGCACATGTCCCAACTTCGAAAACATGGAAGGCTGGTGAAAGATGCCACCCCCGGAGGCGCGGCTGCACGCCACTCTCAAGATGTCCGACCTCGTCCTAGCCTGGGAAGTGCTGGAAGCCTTCGTTGGGAAGGAAGCGTGGGATGCGAGGCCGGAGGCAGAGAAGGATGAGCTTGCCCGCATCAGGTGGAAAGATGGTCAGGCAGATCCTCCGCGTGTCCCTGCACGCGTGGGACCGCTGACATTCGATGGGTCCGCAGACACACAGCGGACGGACACCTGTCTTCTCTACCAGCGGATGGGTGTGCATTGCCCCGGACTGCGCAGTCTGGTCTTTGGAATCCTGAAGGCGTGCAGGGCCTCAAACCTAGCAAAGGTTCCGGATTGTGCGATCTCCACCAAGAACGTGGGGCACTTATTCCATTTATTTCAGGGTGCGGTGAAGGTGAATAACCAGCTGGCAGGCGTACTTGCCGACCGAGGCAGGTTGACCATGGAGTTCGCGCTGGGCGTGGCTGTAAAGCTCACGCACAACTTCAACGGCGAGTTCCCGAACTTCAGTGGGCGGGAAGATGCAAAAAAGGGGGGTCCCCAACGCAGTTTGCTGGTCCGCTGTGACTGCTCACAGCAGGAGGGGGGTGACGAAGAATCTCCCGCGATGTGAGGTGGACGCTGGGAAGCGCGACCGACGGCCGCGTGCCGAAATGCTGAGGGGTCGCGATTGGCGCAGCCCGTGTGTACTCCCTGCATGGATCCCGATCGCACTGGCGCAGATGACGCAGCGACACGGCTACCAGCCCCACTGGTACCGCAGAGGCGCAGCCGCGCGTGTGGCCCTCTCCCCAGACGCCAACGGCTACTGCGGACTCGGCCGCTGCGGAACCCATGGACACCCAGGCCGACCCCAACGCAGCGACACCTGCCAGCCCAGGTGTGTGCACCCTAGCTCAGTCTGCTGACGCTGTGCAGTTCAGACACCCTAGGTGTATTGCGCTTGAAATGAGGGGTACGTGGGTGGTGGGATCGCACAGGCGCAGATGACGCAGCGACAGCTACCAGCCCCACTGGTACCGCAGAGGAGGAGGAGGAGGTGTGGCCCTCTCCCCAGACGCCAACGGCTACTGCGGACTCGGCCGCTGCGGAACCCATGCACACCCAGGCCGACCCCAACGCAGCGACACCTACCAGCCCAGGTGTGTGCAACCTCGCTCAGTCCGCTGACGCTGTGCAGTTCAGACACCCTAGGTGTATTGCGCTTGAAATGAGGGGTACGTGGGTGGTGGGATCGCACAGGTGTGCTGAGAATGGCTGAGGCAAAGGCGGTTGACCCGACTGGTGTTCAGCGAGGACCGTTCTACGACGCCGACAACAATCATCTGCTCACCAGGGACCACAGAGGACACATCATCGACAGCGCCATTGACTGCAGCTTCGGATCCCTTACTGAGCCAGGCGCGTGTCAGCCAGCACACCGGAGGCAGCTGGTGGGGTTGCAGGCAGCTCCTACAGGTGTAATAGTGACTATGGCGGACGTGCAGGCGTACCTGCGGACTGCGGGGCTACGAGCCGTAGACGTGGAAGGCGACGGCAACTGTTGGCTCCACTGCGTTGGCTGGCACCTGCCACAAGCGGAGGGTGCTAAGCGGAGCTTGACTGGGGGTGGTCAAGTGCGTGTCCAAAACTGTCGGCAAGCCATACAAGCGTTCTACGAGATGCATCCGGAGTATTACAACTTTGACATGGCGGACACCCGGCCCCAGCTAAATGCACATGGAAATTGGCAACAAGTCTCCCTGTCCAAAATCCTAGCGCAGAAACGGCAGTATGACGAACCCGAGTTCTGGCACATCATCGCCAACATGACGGCCCGCGTCATACAGCTGTACATCAGCTGGCCGCTGGCGGGCATGCAATGGCCGAGTGCCTCGGGTCAAACTCCAGAGGATTTCCCCAACAACGCGCCCTTCGCCATGGAGTTCATCTGCCCCCACGAGGGTGTGGTGTTGACTAGCCACGAACCTCTACGGCTGTGGAAGCTGTTGGAGCATCCCTATTGCGCGGGGCATTACATGCGCATCCTGCCGGATAATGAATAGCGTGTTAGTAGGCGCATCAGGGGAAAGGGCGTGGCGCAGCCCCCTAGCAGTAACATTCGAACTTATTTTAATGCAGATTGCAAACAGCCCCATAGATACACTGCGATAAGAATGCACGCTAAGGGGTAGGCCGCACGCTATAGTACAGGTTGCTCAGGAGACCGCACGCAGTATCCATTTGTGCGCGAAGTCCGTGGAAGCTGGGAGTACGAATCCTGTGGTGTATTTCCTGCTTGCTGGAGGCTGCTCCGCTCGCGCCGAATCAGGCGCGTGGCGCGTGCGGCGCTCTCCCCGGCGCCATGCCCTATGCTGCCTCATCTGCGGTTGCGAATCAGCGGCCACAGGGTGAGCAGCGGCGCTGCGAGTGGTGGGTGGGGAGGGATGGGCGAGGGTGCGTGTATTTCCTGCCTGCTTCACCGCCTACCCAGTTGACAGTTGCAGGTACCAAGAGGGCATGCTTGCTTGTATCACATACGCTTGCGTAACGTTTGTCATGCGCATGTGCAGGGGGGACAGGCACGAAGACGAAGCGACCCCGGCTGGCCGCCTGTGATACCCATGACGATGGCTAAACGGCCAGCTCCGGTGGGGCTCCTTGAACAGTTCAACGACCTGGCGACGAAGATACACGCCGGTATATGCCCTAAGTCGGGCATGCACGCTTCACCCGGCGGGGAAGGATGGCTTCAGGGGAACTTCGACATTCTCCTTGACAACGTGTTTAACAAGTGCGTGGCTTTCCAGCAGCTGGCTCCTCTGAGCCAGGAGCACACTGTGGCCAAGGGCAAATGCAGCCAGTGGATAAAGCAGAAGTTGCGCAATCTCAACAAGAGGTTTCAAACGCAGTGTGTGTCCCCTGCGAACTGCCGGCAGAATGTCCTCGGCGAGGCAGAACTATGCACCGCTTGTGCGCCAAAGGTAACGGCAAGCATCACGGCCATGCTGCACTTCGACAGGTTTATCGCCGGCAATCCGCAGTGGGTGGAGCTGCTGGGTGGAGCAAACACCAATTTACCGGGGTCGCTCTGGCACATGCTACGCCTGATTGGTGCCGAGACCGTGTGGGACTACGCAGTGCATGTGTGTCCGAAGTATCACAGAACGTTTCCAGCAGAGACCAAGAAACCAGCGCAGGAGAAATGCGGGGTTCCCATCGCGTGGGATGCGGCGGGAGTGCCGGTCGGGTGGTGCGAGGAGGAGAGATACAGTGTGACACGTACGGCGCGGGGTGAGGTGTACCGCCCGCAGGAGTACTATTTCTACTTCCCGGTGAAACGGCTAGTCAGACGCTGGATGCGCAATGCGAAGTTTGCAAAGATGCGTGCTGATACGCAGGCGAGAGCGCCTACAAACGCATGCGTCATGACCAGCCCGCACGTGGCGCGGATCAACGAGCACAGCACGGTTGGGGGCCGGCTGCTGCAGGAAACAGAAAGCACGGATCCCATGAAACCTGGAATGGTTCGGGCTGGAATGGCTGTGGAATACGGAGAGGATGACGCACGGGCGAAGAAGCACGACAAACAGTGAGTCCAGCCGACACCCAGCACTCCTACTACAACCAAGCCCCCCCCTCCCCTTGATGTATGTTGAATGAAATGGCTGACCTGAACAGCGCTATGGTGCAAACGATGCGTTGCACGTGAGGGTGGGGACACACCACCGGGCGTAATGGTGGGAATGTGGCGCGCACGGTGCAGGGGATGGTCCACGAGGTTCGGAGCGATGCGGAGCGCGGACCTGCACCCTCGGGTACACGCCGTCACAATCTGCAACTCGAACCGTTGCGATGTGCCTTGTTACTAGAATAAGGCTAACCAGTGTAACGCATGCCGGGTGGTCCCCTGCTGCTGGTCTCCTTCTGCAGTGTAGGCGTATGCAAGGTGCACTGCGTCCCGCCTTGCGTGCCGTAGGTTGTACACCTGCTAGCGTGTCTGGCTGCGAAGGCTTCCCGGTGATTGAGGAAGGGAGGACTGACGGTGCATCCATGCGGGTGTTCGCAGGATCGGGTTAGGATGGAATTTACCGGGCTCGTAATTGTGGTTCCGGGCCCTAGACAGCACTGGAAGAACAATGACGTGATCCAAGAGCGCCTCGTGAAGGAGCTCAAGGAGTTACGCGACGGGCACGCTGACGACAAAGGCACGCCGTTCCGAGTATACGATGGTTACTTTGGCAAGTGGCATGATAAGTTCAGTGTGTTTCTGGTGCTGTGCTACTGTGACACCGTTGCGCGGAACGATCTGGGAAGGTTCGCTCCGGTGGCTGCCAGACGCAACGATTACCTGAGCCTGTGGGAGGGCACCCCCGGACCAACTGGTGGGATGTATTGCCTAGGCTATGCCAAGCCTATCGCACAAAGCTATTTACCGGACGGGGAGACGGTTCATGCCTGGGACCCGTCGGTGCTATTAACCCAGGAGGATCACGAGGAACTAGTCAAGCTAACCCAGGAGGGCGCTGATCCCATGCGGACCGGGCGCTACGGTAAGGGTCCCCTGGAGGCCCTGGAATATTTCACCGCCATGTCGGCATACGTGCTGCCTTTCATGCACTGTATGACCTTCGGTGTCGTGAAGAGTACTGTGAAGATGTTCCGCCACAAGGTGCCCAACTGCGATGACACGTGCTACTTCAACGCCGCGCAGCTAAAGCAGCTACAGAAGAACGGCAAAGGGCTGTGTGCCCCGCACGACATGCACCGTGAGTACCAGGACGTGGTGCAATATGCAGGTAGGTGTGCTGGCAGGCATGATTGCAGGAAAGCTGTTCTTCCCATGCATGCGAGATCTACGTGCATTGTGTGCATGGGCCGGCCCGTTGTATGGGTCGACCATTGATTGAACAGTGTATGCATGCTGATGTCGCCCGAAACGCTTGGTTTGTTTGCAGGGAACTACACTATGGAGGACTGGCTCAACTTCATTTTGATATTCAGCCCGCTGGTATTCATGGACGTCCTGGAGAGTCTCAACCGAGAGTTGGACAGGGCTTGGTGGAAGCTGAGGGAGGCTGTGATATATTTCATCCGGCAGGTGTGCGCCGGCACAATCGAAGACCGCGCAGAGGCTCGCGCACAAGCGGAGCTGCGTATGAGGGAGTTCGCAGTCATTATTGAGAACGAGTGCCCTATGAACATGCTGACGCTGAATCTACGCCTAGCCGTGGTACACTTGTGCAAGCAAGAGGAGAAGGTAGGCGTTGTCAGCTCCAACATCGAGCTATGGGTGGAGCGCCTGGTGGGGGAGGCGAAGGGGGTGGTGCCGGAGCCGGTGGGGGGGAAGGCCATCGATTCATGCATCGGTAACGCCTACTTGCTGAAAGACCGTGTAGATGACATGGCCCACTTGTACCCCGGGATCCGGTTCCTTCCAGACTATGTCGCGCACTCGGTGAAAGAGGACGGCCCGGGTTTCCGCGATGACCCGGGGCTCGCGTGTCACTTCATGGATGTCGGTCATCACATCATCCGCGGTGGCGTGGCTGTATCCGCGCTAAGCGCCGATGCGGAAGGAAGGCTGCTGCCGGGCTTGGCGGCTTCCTTGCGTGCCATGCACGGTGAGCGATACGAGCTAGAACGGGACGCCTTGGACGTCCTATGTTTTCCACGAATGCGGCACGGCGACGAGGACTTCACATCCACGATGTACACCAGGGCAGTAACCAGAATCTCCTACAACGTAGCCTTAGCATCCTCTGAAGCCGATGCATTTGAATACGGCCGCGTGGAAGCTTACTATCTGATCTGGGACCCGGCCACACATTGCGCTGTGTGCCGTCTAGCCATGGTGACGGCATATCCGACTATCAAAAACGCGCGCATGAACAGCCGTGCCGTCTTTGTCTTGAACGAGGATGCCAAACATACCCTGCTGATGCCGGCGTCACGCCTTGAGACCAAGTGTATCTGCCACCGCCCTCCGGGATTTAAAATCCCCCTCCACGCCATCTACCTTTGGCCAGGAATGAAATCTGCACGATGCTCAAGACCTTAGCAACGCCATTGCTTCTAGTGTGACCTTACTTGCAAAGCCACATACTTACCTACCTAACATATCTGGTAACAGTTATGTAACATTCCATGCATGATTGCCACGTGCACAAATCTTGCACACGTGTCCGTATCACAGTGCATCCTGCCTGCCACGTGTCCAACCGTGGTCATACCGTGGTAAATTTACCGGTCATATGTGGTAATTTTACCATTGGGGGTCAATTTACCGGTCATATGTGGTAATTTTACCATTGGGGGTCAATTTACCGGTCGTAGGGGGGTACCATGGTAAATTATATACAGCAATGGTAAACAATAATATATAATTACCGCGCTATAAGTAAATGTGGTAAAATCGTGTTAGAAAAGTGCCACGTTACCAATAGGAAATTACCCACGGGATTTATATCGCCACTATTAGTGTAATGGTGGTAAAACACCAATTTACCACAATTTACCACCAGTTTACCACATTTTACCACCATGTTACCACGTTTATTTCTCAGTGTGAAAGGTAAACATCATACAAACTGCGGGGAAAACATGGGTTCGGCTACAACCTCGTCAAACAGCAAAAGTGAGGTGTCACGGCTCGAGTTAGCGCGGCTACGGTTGTGCATTCCCAAACGCCGGTCACATACGCCGGTTTGAGCATACTCGGCAAGCAAGCCCTGCGAGGTTCCAATTCGCATAGCAAATGGTGCAAAATATGGTACAAAAAGGCCGGGCGCATCGTGCACACACGTGAATACCGCTGAGAGTGCCTGTAACGGTTCGCCGTCGCGGGTGTGAATTTATGACAAACGCAGCTTCGGGCTATCTCGCCGCTAGGCGCTCAACGGGAAAAATGCCCCTCTGTGGGAATTCACGAGCGTGTCCTGAATTCGCGAGCGTTTTCGGACAGCCGCGGATCTCTACCGCTGCGGAACGGCGATATGCGTGTCTATTGCTGTGCTACGTAAAACATGTCAGGTGGCAACGCGCTTCTGCCACGCCGGCTCGTAGATTCGCAAAACGGGCGCGGGTCTAACTTGCACTCGCAGACTGTAGATTCAGGCTCAGATGGAAGCATGAAAAGCAGAAAGGCAAACGAGCAACACAGGGGGCAATTCACAGATAAAGCAAACGCCGCGGCACGACTTCGCACATACATCAGAGTGGCGTGCCGGCACTCTGGGGATCCGAACCAGACTCTTACAAACTGCTAGTGACAAAGCTCTCATGTGGATTCGAAGCATATGTATGTATATATCACATTTAATACTAGGCCACAAGAAGCAAATATCACTATCCCGCATAATGGTTTTGAAAGGTTCGGATCTAACTTTTCGAAAGCAGGAGCTAGCTAAATACTCAAGCGAGCATAGTGGAAGTCCGTGAATGCCATTGTCGTTTCGGATGCCATGTGACCATTGGTTCCCAGTGACAGCGGCGTTTGGTGTCAACGCGCGCTTGCGTTTGCCCTGTCATGCATCGCCGAGACGTCATGTGTGGTCGTGTCGTGATGTCATTTCGCGTGATGTCGTGCTTGACGCTCTGCGGTGCTCGCGGATCGGCACGGGCTGGTCGCGGCGACGTCGATGTAGCGCTTGGCGAGGCGTCGTGCATGATTTATACTGGGAGGGAGATCTGAGCTGGAGGGTGAACGTGATATGCTCCGGGCGCTCGAGCGGACAATGAACTGGGGTAGGACCGTGACTGAGGGGGGAATGACAATTACTGAAAAAGGGGGTCATGGTTGGGGCGTTTGCTGTCGGCTGAGACGGGCGCGATGGGGGCAAATGCGGTGGGGTCTGACATGGGCTGCGGTAGCGTGACTAAATATGGGGGGTCTGACAGGCCTTTCAGGGGTGCCCGAGGGACCCCTTCTAAGCGTGTTCATAGTTGTGACAGCTGTCGCGATTATGAACAAGGGGCGGCAATGTAGGGGCTGGCGGGGCGTGAGGGTATTGCTGGGTGCTAAAATGGCGGTGTATCTCTGTTGTGGTTGAGTGTGGGGTGTTGTGAGGGATTTTGGGTTTGAGATGTGGGTGCGGCATTGGAGGGCAAGTTTTTTAAATATATCCCCCCCCCAGCTGATGGCGCATGGATTGGGAGGCATCAGCTGGCAAGACAAGAAGTGGGTGTGGCGTGGCGATATGAGCGTGATTGTTGATGCTGACGTGTGATTGCGGCTGCGGGTGCGTGGATTTCGTAGTTGATGGCTGAACGGCTGTGGTGGTGGCGTGTTGATATCGTAGTCAGTGGCTGAGCGGCTGCGGCTGTGGGCGTGTTGATCTCGTAGTTCAGTGGCTGAGCGGCTGCGGCTGCGGGCGTGTTGATCTCGTAGTTCAGTGGCTGAGCGGCTGCGGCTGCGGGCGTGTTGATCTCTCGTAGTTCAGTGGCTGAACGGCTGCGGCTGTGGGCGTGTTGATCCCGTAGTTCAGTGGCTGAGCGGCTGCGGTTGTGGGCGTGTTGATCTCGTAGTTCAGTGGCTGAGCGGCTGCGGTTGTGGGCGTGTTGATCTCGTAGTTCAGTGGCTGAGCGGCTGCGGCTGTGGGCGTGTTGATCTCGTAGTTCAGTGGCTGAGCGGCTGCGGCTGTGGGCGTGTTGATCTCGTAGTTCAGTGGCTGAGCGGCTGCGGCTGTGGGCGTGTTGATCCCGTAGTTCAGTGGCTGAGTGGATGCGGCAGTGGTGCGCGTTGATCTCGTAGTTGATGGTTAAAACAGACTATTGGGAATAAATGAATCTCAATCGTCGTCTAAAAACCTTCATTTCGACACAATTTTCGTCGTCTAAAAGTTATTGCCACGTCATCTGAAATGTGCCACGTAAGCGACACGTAAGCGACACGTAAGTCGTCCCGCAATTTTTATTACAAAATATTACTCAAATTATTTATTTGTGCATGATGCTTTCGTACTCGGCGAGTCCCGGTAGATTTTTTTGTTGCATTTTTGTTCATATGCGTGCATATCATGTACAAGTATGCAAATATGGGTACATCCATGTGCAATTTAGGCCAGCATGCACGGTACACGTTTATGAATGTGCGTATTCAGGTGCTTCAATTCCCGTAAAATAAGTTGCAACTGAGATGGGTACTAGCATATGATACACAAATCTATATCATCATACAAATTTATTCAAAATACACCAAATATTTGTCTATGATGTCTTCTAGGCAAGAGATTTCGATCATTTCACAGTGCTAAGGCTACTATATTGCTGATACATTGGAATCTATATCTTCAATCCACAATTATTTGCGGCACTTGTAGGTTTTAATTCCCTCGATAGCGAGGTAACGTTGACCGCAATGTTGACGCTCTATCGGAGAACATAAATGGCAGAGCTTTATTGGTCAAGGCAATTGCATCGCACGCAATATAGGTCGATTTCCTCTTCATCTCGTTGATGCCGCGTCATAATAAGCGCCCAAGTGACGTCGATTGGAATGACCAGTGTCCTTGGGGTAACCCATTCGTTCCCTATTGGGCTCTGGTCGGGATAAAGTTCCGGTTCTTGAAGGTCAAAAAACATGTATTTCCGAATTCTCCGGGTGTAGCGCCACCAAACGATCCCTAAGTCCTGTCGGTGTCCCGTATGTCTGTCCTCGAGGGTGTTTAAGAACTTACATATCATCCAGCGGTCTACATTGCATTGAGGACATCGCAGGTGGACCATTCCATGTTTACTGATAGCGTCTGCAGCG
Organism: Cymbomonas tetramitiformis; assembly: GCA_001247695.2. Taxonomy (NCBI): domain Eukaryota; kingdom Viridiplantae; phylum Chlorophyta; class Pyramimonadophyceae; order Pyramimonadales; family Pyramimonadaceae; genus Cymbomonas; species Cymbomonas tetramitiformis. The sequence continues at coordinate 16,008 of LGRX02026256.1, read as the reverse complement.
TCTTCATCACGATCGCGTGTCCCATAAACTCCGAATCGTAGAATTGAAGGCATAACGTGGCCACGATGTTGCAGGATTTTATACCTGTAGATAACAATGCTTGCAAGGTGTTTAGCAGTTGAAGCGAAAGTCGTGCGAAACCCATAGCAAAAGTCGAATATATATATATTGTGAGGATAAATGTGGAGCTATAATACCTGCAGATGGCAATGCTTTCAAGGTAAGTAGCAGATGTTTGAAGGTATGGTTGGAGGTGCGTATGTTAGAAGAAACAAGGGGAAATGAATCTTCAAGGGTCGGGCAAGAGCTTTTGTACCTGGTCGTGAGTGGACCGCGGGTCGTGCAAGAGTAGTGTACTTTTGGTCCAATCAAATTCGTATATCTCGCACATGCGGGATCACTTAGTCGCCGATTCCCGTATACAAATATGGGTACATCCATGTACAATTTAGGTCAGTATGCACGGTACACGTTTATGGATGTGCATATTCGGATGCTTCAATTCCCAGAAAACAAGTTGCAACTGAGATGGGTACTAGCATATGATACACAAATCTATATCATCATACAAATTCAATATATACACACCAAATAATTGTCTAGGATGTCTAGGAGCACATAAATAAGGGTAAGTGTTGGTGTATTAAGCTAGCAGAATAATATATTAGTGTAAGTATCTAATGTGAACTTGCAAATATAAAATAAAGACTGTACACAAGCGTATATGTTTCCTAACGGCAGTTGCACCACTTTCCATCATCATCATTCTCGGGAGAGGCACCGGAGATCAACTCGGGAATATAGTCCGTGGGAACCGGCATTGTCACTGGGGTTCCCATGTCAGCGACGCCTTGCTCGTCGGAGTATACATGCTCATCCAACAGTTGAAAATACCATGTTTCCCGCGTTTTGCGGATAAACCTCCACTTCGCGTAAGCGGGGTCATGTCTAGTCATGTCATATCTAGGATGCTGCGCAGGATCGACGAACAGTTCCTCGCGAATTAGAAACAAATTCCAGGATTGGCACACACGACATTTTTCGGATTCTATGTGCAGTCGTTCAAGCTGAACAGGTAAGTCTGCAGGGAAATGAGGTGCATTCATATCGGAGGTAGCGTGTTATGTAATCGCAAGCGCCACACTATAATACCTGCAGATGGCGATGCTTTCAAGGTAAGCAGCAGATGTTTGAAGGTATGGTTGAAGGTGCGTATGTTAGAAGAAACAAGGGGAAATGAATCTTCAAGGGTCGGGCAAGAGCTTTTGTACCTGGTCGTGAGTGGACCGCGGGTCGTGCAAGAGTAGTGTACTTTTGGTCCAATCAAATTCGTATATCTCGCACATGCGGGATCACTTAGTCGCCGATTTTTTAATCAAAGACAAAAACACAACCGAGGCAGAAAACCCCATACACAGGCACATCAGCATATCGGCAAGAAACACAAGCCATTGACGAATGAACATTATACACTTCTACCACATTGTTAACATATGTTTAAGTATACTATTCTTATCGAAAAGTAGTCGAAAATCTAACCCTCGGGAGGTTGCAATCCTAAGTCTTACTCGAAATCAAAGTGAATTAAGATAACATTCTGACTCGTAGCCGCCGTGGTTTCGTTGACGGTAACGTTGCGGCTGAACCTGTCGGAACTTGAACCGAAAGGCAAGGTCGTTTCGAAACACACATCGAAAATACCCCAACGTGCATTTGTTGCCTTCCGCATTCCTGCACATATAACATTCATTGTAGTTCCTCCACAACATTCGAACAGTCATACCATGAGGAAGATAGTCAAAATTCCTCATTCTCATTCTGGGGGCAGTAGGGCATGTTGCGTACATGCCAAGAACATAGGCAACAATACATTCTCGCTTGGATGGCATGGTTGGATGAGGTGGCAGGTGAAGAAAGAAAAGTGGCAAGCTGAAAAGTGAGTTGTGAGGACAAGGTAGGTGCTTAGATATCTCAGTAGTGTGGCCGTCGTGATTTCAGTTGGCCAATCAAATGACCTCTTTCAGGTGGGTCGGATCGAAGGCCCGCATGTCACAAACATAGCATGTCACAACATTGGAAATGTGAAACGTCGATAACAATTTCATTCAAAATATGTTCGAATACAATCATATTTAACGGTGTTCCAACGATAAGTCAATTTGCTCAATGACAAAGCTATATGCTGTCGCTATATAGCATCAATTCATCCGACGGAACTTGACCCAAGAGCTAAGCTCCTCTCTGAACACACGACGAAAAAGGCTGAGTGAGCATTCCATGCCTTCGCCGTCGACGCATTGTGTATTGTAGTTCTGCCACAACTTTTGGATAGTCATTCCCGGCGGAAGAAGAACTGTACTGCTGCATGGGTAAGACTCCCCGTGATTTTTGGCAAACTGGTCGATGTATGTGAAAACAGACTGCCGCTTGGATGGCATGACTATGGTAGAAGTAGAAGCAGGTGCGTCGCTGACGGGAAAAGGGGGCAAATGAGTAGTTTAGGCAAGAAATAGAGCTTATGATCTTGGAAAGTCTTGGACCTGCCGAATTATTAGCCTATCAGATACCCGGTACTAGTCCGCTCGGATCGAAGGACCTACAAGTACATATCTACTATTATTTTGCGACGAAGGCGTGTCTGCGAAGTCCATGATTATCCTGTCTGTATTGCCAATCATTCTATGAAAGCAACCTCTGAAGTATGATTTTCGGGCACCTTAACTTGCAGATGCACATCATCAACCGACCAAACGGAGTGACACGGTAAAATGGATAAGAATATACAAAATCTGGAGCGTGTAAGTTGGAGTATACAAACCCCATTCTTGCTGTATACTTCTGAAAGTGAGGGGTTTTGAAAATTGTGGCGTCCCGCATTTCAATGCGCACCAGGGTAACGATTTGTCCGCCTCTGGAGAATATACTTTATTTACAATTGTCATATCAAGATATACCATACGTGTTTCATCAGCGTACTTCTGCACTGAGACAATAGGTTATTAAGACTATCAACAAATATTGACCTAGGTGCTGGCACCATGTCCTAGCAGGGAAATCATCATTGCCTAGCGAGCTTTACCGTTTACGTCGTTTGGTCTGATTGGATTCCGACTTTCCGCCTTGTGCCGCTGGCCGCTTAGGTATAGGCCCCGCCACGGCGGCTGCCTGTTGCTTGGCGGCCTTCTCGGCATCTACCTTCTCTTTCTTGGCGGCCTTGTCGGCCTCGGCCTTCTCTTTCTTGGCGGCCTTCTCGGCCTCGGCCTTCTGTTTCTTGGCGGCCTTCTCGGCATCCGCCTGTTGATTGGCGGCCTTCTCGGCATCTCCTTCTCTTTCTTGGCGGCCTTCTCGGCCTTGCTGCTTGGCGGCCTTGGCGGCCTCGGCGGCCTCGGCCTGCTGTTTCTTGGCGGCCTTGGCGGCCTCGGCGGCCTCGGCCTGCTGTTTCTTGGCGGCCTTGGCGGCCTCGGCCTCCTGCTGCTTGGCGGCCTTTTCCGTTTCCCTCATTTCGACCGCCGTCTTCTTCTCCCGCTCCTTCTCGACTTTCTCTTGCTCTTTACGATGTGCCTCTCTCTGCCTTTTCACCTCGTCGTATTCCTGCTTGCTCAACACTTCGTCGGCCAAAGAAAAAAATCCATCAGGAAACCTAATGCGCTCTTTCGCTGAGTCGACCATACCTTGCTCCCTGCATCCAAGACACCAGCACTTGTTAAAACCGATATACAAAGTATTTTTTCAAAAAATGGATGTAGACATGAATGCTTACCTATCGAAAGCGACGGAACCCAATCCCAACATGTTGGCGGCTACCGAAGTGGTCCCCGAACCGCAGCACGCATCCAAGATGAAGTGATAATCGTGATGAAGAGGTAACACCCCCTCGTACGCAGATTTCCCCCTCGCTTCCCCCTCTAACTCAGGACCTCGCATATGGATATTGACGAGGTCGTGGATGAGCTTCAGCGGCTTCTGGTGTTTGTTAATTCTTTTTCCCTCGGAGTTATTGGCGAATTTCGACGAGTGTACAGGGGCATATTCCCAGGTGTTGGTTCGGCAAGAAGCCACGAACTGCTTATCGACGACATCACTATCCGCATTCTCCTCCTCACCGAGAACTCTAATCAAGTTCTTCATCCAGGGAAGCCTTTTATGCACGGCTGGGTGGGTTTCGTCTGCGAGAGCAATCAGCGCTGCTTAGTCAGATTGCCCATGCTTAGACGCCAAAAGGCAATCACAGAATTGTACGTAACTTAACATCTACGGACCTGTAGGTGTTGCTTCCTTGACGTAGTAACACAAGACAAAGCACTCCATGCGGTTGGCGTAGTTCCGTGGCGCAACGCCAGATTCCAAGGCCATCATGTTCGATCTGCTCAAAGGTTTCACCCAGAACATCTTTTCGGCGTTCCCATGGCAAAACTGCTTGGCGGCTTCGAAGAACTCGTGGTGTTGTTGGAAGCCACAGAAACATCCCCCTACCCAATCATCACACGTGGTCAAAGTGTTGAAGTTTTGTAGGAATTGCTTGAACTCTCCTGCTAAGAGAGGTTTCGGGATCCATCTCTTGTTCGAGTCCAGAGCATACTCGCAATCCATAATGAAACCGGTAAATGGAAGCCTGGGAAGAGTCGTGAAGGAATCAGGTGATGCGGGCTCCAGAAGAAAGTCCTTCTTGAAAACCAGTTGCGGAATCTTGTGAGTGTAGAAGTAGTCATCATCGTCGACTTGCTGGCCCTCAGGAACGTTTGACAATATTCGATAACTCACACCTGTGTGCAATGTAAACGGTTAGTAATTACATAGCTACGGTGCACAAATGGAATATAAAACCGAGATACGCACCTGGAAGATTCTTTAGGAGATTTTTCGCAGTCGATGCTGTCGTCGATCCGATTTTCAGCAACACAGCGAGATACAGGGCCCGCTGATGGGAGACGGCTTGCCGCTGATGGCCCTGGAGCAGGGCTTGCCCCTGATGGCCCTGGAGCAGGGCTTGCCCCTGATGGCCCTGCAGCAGGGCTTGCCGCTGATGGCCCTGGAGCAGGGTTTGCCCCTGATGGCCCTGGAGAAGGGTTTGCCCCTGAGGGCCCTGGAGAAGGGTTTGCCCCTGAGGGCCCTGGAGAAGGGTTTGCCCCTGATGGCCCTGCAGCAGGGTTTGCCGCTGATGGCCCTGGAGAAGGGTTTGCCTCTGATGGCCCTGCAGCAGGGTTTGCCCCTGATGGCCCTGCAGCAGGGCTTGCCGCCGATGGCCCTGCAGCAGGGCTTGCCCCCCCTAATGGCCCTGCAGCAGGGCTTGCTGCAGAGATTTTTCGAGCAGCTCCACGAGTGCTTTGAGCAGGCGAAGGTGAAGTTAGAAGTGAAGGAGGTGTAGTCATTATTGGAAATGGTTGTGTACGACCCGTATCGTGTCCACCTCCAACTGGAGGTTGCGTTTGCACCTCAGCTTCGTCTCCACAGACCTCAGCTTCAGGAGATGCAGGCTTGCTACCATCGGAACCTTCTCACAACACAAAAGCAAATCAATTCTCAGTATTTGAATACATATATCAATTTTGTGACCTAAGACGGAGAGCGAAGGAGAAAGGGAGATAGAGAGCGAGAGATGTTTTATATCGGCTCACCGGCATCGCTTTCAGAGCTGGTAACTTTTTGCGTTGGAGATGGACACTCAGCTTCAGGAGATGCAGGCTTGCTACCATCGGAACCTTCTCACAACACAAAAGCAAATCAATTCTCAGTATTTGAATACATATATCAATTTTGTGACCTAAGACGGAGAGCGAAGGAGAAAGGGAGATAGAGAGCGAGAGATGTTTTATATCGGCTCACCGGCATCGCTTTCGAGTGCCGAGTTGGCAACTGGTTGCGTTGGCACCTCAGCCAAAGATTGAGGAAGAAGGTCCGCACTGCCGACATCCCCTGCCAACACAAAAGCAAATTAATTCTCAGTATTTGAAGATATAATATTTTATCCAAGATAGAGAAAGGGAGATTACCTATGATCCAAAGGTAGTGTTTCGATCTCACGAGTTCGTCGTCCTTTCCTGCTTCCTGAGTGCGGGATGCGTGATTATATGGGAATGTAGATTGATGGAAGGGGTTGGGTGGGCGATTGTGTCAATACTTCCCCCCCCCCAGTCTTGAGGAATCTGTGAGGAAGACGTGAGACTGACATTTTCTTTTTTTCCTTGGGGGTTGGTGGCTGTTGGGAGAGTTGTGGAGGCATGGTGGTGAAGGGAATCTGTTGTATTGTTGGGTACGGGGTGATCTGACGGCTGTGTGGGTTGATGGTGTTGGTGAGGTGGCTGCGGCTGCGTCGGTTGATGGTGTTTGTGAGGTGGCCGCGGCTGTGGTTGATGGTGTTGGTGTGGTGGTGTTGATGGTGTTGGTGAGGTGGCTGCATTTGCGTCGGTTGGTGGTGTTGAGGTGGCTGCGGCTGCGTCGGTTGTGGTGGTGAGGTGGCTGCGGCTGTGTCGGTTGATGGTGTTGGTGAGGTGGCTGCGGCTGCGTCGGTTGATGGTGTTTGTGGTTTGACGCCTGCATGCCGACCTCGCCCCTTTAGTGCGGTACGTGCGGAAATGGCGGTTCCACTGTCGCGTGGTTATCTGTGCTGACTGCTGTCACCCGATCAAAATCCTGAAATTTTCAGGAGTGGTTGCGTTCCACTGTACGTGGTACGCGCTTTTGGCCACTGTACGCGGCTGGGGCATGGGAGGGGAAAGGCTGGCTTCTGTTCTGACGACCAATGTACGCGATCTGACCACTGTACGCAGTCGAAGCCTGAGATTTTCAGGAGTGGTTGCGTTCCACTGTACGTGGTACGCGCTTTTGGCCACTGTACGCGGCTGGGGCATGGGAGGGGAAAGGCTGGCTTCTGTTCTGACCAATGTACGCGATCTGACCACTGTACGCAGTCGAAGCCTGAGATTTTCAGGAGTGGTTGCGTTCCACTGTACGTGGCACGCGCTTTTGGCCACTGTACGCGGCTGGGGCATGGGAGGGAAAGGCTGGCTCTGTTCTGAATGTACGCGATCTGACCACTGTACGCAGTCGAAGCCTGAGATTTTCAGGAGTGGTTGCGTTCCACTGTACGTGGCACGCGCTTTTGGCCACTGTACGCGGCTGGAATGGGAGGAAGGGTGGCTTCGCCGACCCTTGCACGCGGTCGAAGCCTGAAATTTTCAGGAGTGGTTGCGTTCCGGACGTGGTACGCGCTGCAGGCCACTGCACGCGGCTGGCATGGGAGGGGGAAGGCTGTTCTGACCACTGCACGCGATCTGACCACTGCACGCGGTCGAAGCCTGAAATTTTCAGGAGTGGTTGCGTTTCACTGGACGTGGTACGCGCTGCTGGCCACTGCACGCGGCTGGAATGGGAGGGGAAAGGCTGACTTCAGGGTGGACGGGTTGTGAGGCAAGACGCGTGTGACCTCACTGCTGCCGCGCGTCGCAGGGTGGTGTGTGCGCTCCAGGCGAATCAAGCGTCTGAGTTGATACGCGCGTTTCAGGCGATGCGCGCATTTCAGGCGAACGCGTCCTTTCGGGCGAACGCGCCTTTTCGGGCGCAGGGCGGAACGCGCATTGCTGGCGACACAGGTGTTTCGGGCAGACGCGCATTGCAGCGAAACGAGTACTCAATGTGATATGCACATTTCGGGCGAAGCGCGCCTTTCAGGTGATGCGCATTGGCCTGGCGCTGTGCGACATTCAGGCGATGCTCGCCATTCCGGTGAGGCATGCGTGTCGTCGATACGCTCGTTCCAGGCGCACTGTGAACTTCAGGTGGCGTTGCGCGAAACAAGCGGTGCGCGCGTCGCGGGCGATGCACGTGTTTCAGGCAATGGCGCATTGCAGCGAAACGAGCGCTTCAGGCGAGGTGTGAACTTCAGGTGATACGGGGCGGAACAAGCGGTGCGCGCGTCTCGGGTGATACACGTGTTTCAGGCAATAGGCGCATTGCAGCAAATCGAGCATTTCAGGCGATGCGCACATTTTGTGCGAAGTGCGCCTTTCGGGCGAACATGCCTTTCAGGCGACACGCGCCGTCCTGGTGATGCGCGCCATTCTGGGCGAAACGCGCCTTTCAGCTGGTGTGCGTCGTTCAGGCGAGTCGAGCGTTTCGGGCGATACACGTGTTTCAGGCGACAGGCGCATTGCAGCGAATCAAGCAGTTCAGGCGATGCGCACATTTCGCGCGAAGCGCTCCTTTCAGGCAAACATGCCTTTCAGGCAACACGCGCTATCCTGGTGATGCGCGCCATTCTGGTGATGTGCGCCATCTGGGCGAAACGCGCCTTTCAGACGGTGTGTGTCGTTCAGGCGATGCGCGCCATCCAGGCGAGTCGAGCTTTATTTTCGGGCGATACACGTGTTTCAGGCGCCAGGCGCATTGCAGCGAATCGAGCATTTCAGGCGATGCGCCCATTTCGTGCGAAGTGCGCCTTTCGGGCGAAACGCGCCTTTCAGGCGACATGCGCCATCCTGGTGATGCGCGCCGTCCGGGCGGTGCGCGCCATCCGGGCGAAACGCGCCTTTCAGGCGGCGTGTGCCTTTCAGGCAATGCGCGCCATTCAGGCGAATCGAGCGTTTCAGGCGATACACGCGTTTCATCGATATGCGCATTTCAGACAAACGCGCCTTTCAGGGCGGAACGCGCATTTCAGGGCGAACGCGCTTTTCAGGGCGGAACCCGCATTTCAGGACTAACCGGACGGAACGCGCTTTTCAGGGCGGAACGCGCCTTTCAGGGCAGAACGCGCCTTTGTCAGGCCTTTCATGTGAGGGCAGGAGTCAGGAGTCAGGAGTCAGGGAAATGATGGAGACAGGGGGTATAAGAGTGAGTAGGGAAGAGCGCGCTTGCGGAGTCGGCGAGTCACTGCTGCCGGTGGGCTGCGAGCTTGAGGGTGACGTGCGTTTGTTGTGGGTTGATACCCACCAGTGAAGTTGGTTTCGTGGACCTGCACACCAAACCATACAGAGCCTCCCCCAACCCGAATATATTGGGGTATATAATATATACCCCAACCTCACACCTGCCTCTCCCAACCCGAAAAAGCAAGGAAAGGAGCACAGCCGCTTTGGCCCGGAGGCATGGCTGGAAGGGCCGAAAGCAGGTGTCGCAGTTGGCATGGCACTGAAAGGTCGCAGAACTGCGCAAAGCTGGCGTCTCAGGCGCCATGGCTGCGAAGCACTGTACCCGTGCTGAAGAGTCAAAACAGAAGCACCCTCAACAATAGTTGCTGACCCAATCTGCTACAAAGTTTGAAAACCAATGTCAGGCATGCACAAGCTGGCCTGAAGTGCACTGAGCCTATGGCTGCCGTGTCACTCCGCGCGCGAGCCTGGTGCCATCACATAGGAGTTCACACCCAAGTGAAAACAAAGGAGATCCGAGGAATATTTCAAAACCAACGAAGAGGTTCGGCACCCTGTTAGGTGATACCGTTCCAGCAGAACAAAACAACACTTTGCAATTGGGCATTCACTGCGGCTCGCGTGTCGTGCGCCCAGGTCGCGGCACGAGCGGCTCCTGCGGTGAATGCCCCCAACCTGCCACAAGGCCTAGTTGGTGCCCTTCGAGCAGCCAAGCACGAGTTCACGTCGAAAATTATGAAAGAAACTGCGGGCAAAGGCGTGCTTCGAGCACACGCATGGCAAAAAGGCATGGGTCAGGTGTCCAGACCCGAGCTGGCGCGTCGCCAACCATGAATTCCCACAACCTGTCATACAGGCCCGTCGGGGAATTCACCGCTGCCAACGCCCACATGGGTCGAATTCACAAATACAAACACAATAAAAACTGAAGGAAAAACATTCGGCTGCGATGCTGTCAAAAGGTTGCAGTCAGGTGTTTGGACTCGAGCTGGCGCGCCGTAAGCCGTGAATTCCCACAACCTGTCACACAGGTCCGTTCGGGGAATTCAACGTTGCCACAGCCTGCGCAGGTCGAATTCGCAAAGGTAAACATCATGCAAACTGTGGGGAAAACATGGGTTCGGCTACAACCTCGTCAAACAGCAAAAGTCAGGTGTCACGGCTCGAGTTAGCGCGGCTACGGTTGTGCATTCCCAAGCGCCGGTCACATACGCCGGTTTGAGCATATTCGGCAAGCAAGCCCTGCGAGGTTCGAATTCGCATAGCAAATGGTGTAAAATATGGCACAAAAAGTCTGGGCGCATCATGCACACACGTGAATACCGCTGAGAGTGCCTGAAACGGTTCGCCGTCGCGGGTGTGAATTTATGACAAACGCAGCTTCGGGCTATCTCGCCGCTAGGCGCTTAAAGGGGAAAATGCGCCTCTGTGGGAATTCACGAGCGTGTTCTGAATTCGCGAACGTTTTCGGACAGCTGCGGATCTCCACCGCTGCGGAACGGCGATATGCGTGTCTATTGCTGTGCTACGTAAAACATGTCAGGCGGCAACGCGCTTCTGCCGCGCCGGCTCGTGGATTCGCAAAACGGGCGCGGGCCTAACTTGCACTCGCAGACTGTAGATTCAGGCTCAGATGGAAGCATGAAAAGCAGGAAGGCAAACGAGCAACACAGGGGGCAATTCACAGATAAAACAAGCACAACGGCGCGACTTCGCACATACATCAGAGTGGCGTGCCGGCACTCTGGGGATCTGAACCAGACTCTTACAAACTGCTAGTGACAAAGCTCCCATGTGGATTCGAAGTATATGTATGCAAATATCACATTTAATACTAGGCCACAAGAGGCAAATATCACTATACCGCAGAATGGTTTTGAAAGGTTCGGATCTAACTTTTCGAAAGCAGGAGCTAGCTAAATACTCAAGCGAGCATAGTGGAAGTCCGTGAATGCCATTGTCGTTTCGGGTGCCCTGTGACCATTGGTTCCCAGTGACAGCGGCGTTTGGTGTCCACGCGCGCTTGCGTTTGCCCTGTCATGCATCGCCGAGACGTCATGTGTGGTCATGTCGTGATGTCACTTCGCGTGATGTCGTGCTTGACGCTCTGCGGTGCTCGCGGATCGGCACGGGCTGGTCGCGGCGACGTCGATGTAGCGCTTGGCGAGGCGTCGTGCATGATTTATACTGGGAGGGAGATCTGAGCTGGAGGGTGAACGTGATATGCTCCGGGCGCTCGAGCGGACAATGAACTGGGGTAGGACCGTGACTGAGGGGGGAATGCCAATTACTGAAAAAGGGGGTCATGGTTGGGGCGTTTGCTGTCGGCTGAGACGGGCGCGATGGGGGCAAATGCGGTGGGGTCTGACATGGGCTGCGGTAGCGTGACTAAATATGGGGGGTGTGACAGGCCTTTCAGGGGTGCTCGAGGGACCCCTTCTAAGCGTGTTCATAGTTGTGACATCGGACAAATCTGCGGCTCACGAAAATGCGCAATAGCCCTGCTCATAGAATAACACAAAGAGATCAACTGAGACCTCTTGAGAGTCGAGACTCTCGCAAAACCAGTCTCAATAGATTCCAAAAGAGCTAGGAGTTCTTCACTCTCCAAAATCTGCGATGAAGTCATAATCGAATAAAGAAACGAATACAAATCCAAATAAAGATCGCAAGCAAAATTGTCGAAGAGCACCACCCCGTCGTAATTACCCAAAGCCGTAAGCAGCCGCCTCCAGAAAATACGTAGAATTCGCTCTAAAGCGTCCCACAAGGAGTGGGAACGCTCGACTGAAAAATAGCGCAGAAATAAAATAAAATTCTACACTAAAATTCAGCTCACGCAAACGTGAGACGGACCATAACCTGCTGGAAACAGCAGCTCAGGCAGTGGGGATCCGCTGCCGACGGGGAACAAACGGATCACTAAGCTTGGGTAAAACACACGATATACCCGAGCTGAGTGTCACAGGCTGGCCACCGAAGATGACACACTGGGAATGGCACTACGAGACTGTACGAACTAGTCGTAGTGCCAATTCCAGCACCAGATCTCAACCTGCCTCCACCTTGATGCTTGGTGTAACTCTGATCCGCTGGGAACTATGAGATGACTCATCCCTCACATAGCGACATACGGTAATAAAGTATTGAGCAATGTAATATGTTGGTTTCCCTAATATAAGTGAATGCCCTTCCTCCTTGAAGTAATTTGCAACATAGTGATATGTCAACCAAAAGCCTGCAGGCTACGTCCCTCCTGGGTCCTGGCAAGATGCATTATCGAATTACTGCATTATTTGAAGCTAGCGGTGAGCTCATGCATGCTCATGCATGCTCATGATGATATATTATGGCTTCCGCCCTAAGTGAATGCTCTTATCATAGTTTCTAAGGTTGGCCATTGCATGCTCCAAAATCTAACTTTTAGAATTATTTTACATGGTTGATTTATTTTACCTTAAAAATTACAAAATTTTTAGTCTTAAAAAAAAAAAATAAACCTCCCCAACACATCATTCCTAGGGCCACTTATATTATCGCGACATGTCGCGATGTCTCGTGAAACGTCTGTGATGCCGGTCGATGTTCATGTTCATGTCATCCATCGAGCGCTGCACGACCTTAGTTTAACGTTGTTTCAGTTCATTCCTAGATCTGATCGTAGGATTCATCGTAATACTCCTCAAGATACTTAATCGACGGTTTCCAAGATGAGGCCCAGGCTGGAAACCATGGCCCCATCGTTAGAATGTCCATGAGACATCGCGATGTTGCCTAAGATCACACTGGAGATATCTGAACATACAGAAACATTCCTTGGGATGAGATAAAACGTGGTTTGGACGGTATTATATGTAAAGTTCACTTAAGAATTTGGAAAATATGCATGGTAGCGGTAGCGGCAGGGGACGAGGTGGACCGGATGTACGCTTGCGTACTCCATCCGCACGGCAAGCGAGTCTGCCGGGTGCCCGCAGCACTCCACAATCAACGCCGACTCCAGGAAGCACACAGCGTTCGGTAGGCGGTAGTGGGGGGGATAGTGGCTTGCAAGGCGGAGAAGATTTCACTGACGGTGCGGTGCATGTCCCGCGCACATTCTTTGTCCCCTACACATCACCGAAGTTCACAACTTCGAAACTTGATTTTATCTCGCAGGTCAGAGTTCACCTCTCCGTCGGGGCAATTTAGAAACTTATTATCAGCTTGAAGAACACGAGAGCAGCGATGCCATGAACTTTGTTGCCGCCGTATTTCGCTTGTGCTTCAAGCGTGACCTCGGGCCACAAACAGAGGCCAACGAAAAACTGGATGTCGCTCGAGGGGAAGTGAAGTCTTTGGTAAACTTTTTCAAAGTTGAATTGAAAGAATCGAAACCAGAGCTGCGCGATATCTTTTTCCAAAATGTTATGCGAAAATTTTGGAGCCTATTCCCTTACCCCACAGCCTCTACTCCTGGCGGTTTCCCTACCCGAGAAACGTCTGATCAGAAGGCGACGTATTCCAGGTCCCATGAAACATTCCTTCGCGGAATAAGGCTGAATACTGATCACATGAACACGGAACAGCTTTTGCACTTTTCTCATGAGGACTCGATTGATGCCAGTACTGTTTGCGAGTATATCGGTTGTCAGGAATATACGTTGCCTGCTAGTGCGTTCACCGACTTCGTAAAGGTACGACCCAAGGCTAGGCAGCGTGCGCTTTTACCCTATTGCACTGTGGGGTAGCTAAAGCTTCGATGCTGTGTTTTGCAGTTCAACTCGCGGGGCCGAGTCACCATCGGTTGCTCGCCTGCGAAACCACCTCAAGTCCCCTCGGCGAACTCGGCTGACTCGACGCCTGCTAGTCCGACAAAACGCAGTAGGTTTGAGGACAACTCTGAAGTCCCAAACGATTTGCTTGCCGTGCGAGATCAAGCTGAGTGTGTTTTATTGGAAAACTCTTGTGGAGTAGTTTCGTTTTCTTTTGCAAACGTATCTGTTGATGGGAAAGATTATTTTCGTGTTTTCATCGGGTCGATTCCTCTCCTAGATCCGGACAGCGTTGTTTTTCGAGTGGCCGAGGTAACACTCACCACAAAAGAACGAGGCGACTACCGACAAACACAGGTGCCTTTTCCTTCGTTCAAAGTCTTATTTCTTGTTACCTCATTTCCTCTTGTGCAAAAAGCATAACTTGTCCCTGTGATGCAGTTATACATTGCAGGGGAAACTGTTGACAACTATTGAAAGACTTGGCAAGCCTGGTTGCATATGCTTCAGGGGACCCGGAACACAAGGCAGAGTGCACAAAGGACTTCGACGATGCCTCCTTTCTAGTGTTACTGCATAAAGCGCGGGACGACGACTCCAACAAAGTGGGGGAGTTGCGTGCCGAAATCCTCACATTGTTTGGAGTGGAAGTGATCGACGGGACAAGCTATTCAACGGTTTTCACTATTCACGACGCTGTCTCCCTCCTAGACAGCAACGGATGGTTCGCATCACGAGGCGACACGAAACTATCCCTGACCAGAACACAAAAACTCGTCGTGTTTTTGAAGAAACACCGCTATCATGTCACCAAAGAGCCGATCGACTTCGCAACTATCTTTCGAAAGTTGTTCCCTGAGACCGCGTTGAGGCACATATGCCCAGTCATAATGCATAGCGTGCACAAAGTGTGCAAGAGAATAGTGGGCATCATTCAACTTCTGGCACAAGACGGACTCACAGCTGAAGAAAACCAGGATCGAGCTGAGACTCGGAGACAGATATCGAAGGCGCAGTCAGCCCTAGTTGGGACAGATGTTCTGGAGGCACAAGAGGCCTTGCAAGGAGACTCCTTAAAGACCTTCATGAACTGCACGAAAGTGCGTCTACTTGTGGACCGAGGACAAGAAGTTTTTGGAGAAGTTCTAGACTTTCGAGGGCTGAAGCTACTAAAGTTGACGAACCTTTGTCTCAAGTTCATTTATGACAAGGCTGACCTTGCACAAGCAACTCAAGACTCAAGAATACAAGCCTTTTATGTGTACTGCAATCAAGTTTGGTGCTTCGCAGGTGTGCGCTCAACACTCCAATTCCCGCACTCCAAGGCGTTCCTTCGGCAAGACTAGTTCGTGGATGCTAAGCTCGTGAGGTTGAGAACATACATACCGTGTGGGGTGTTGCTGCAGGTTTTCTTGATCTTTTCAGCCGGAAAAAGCCTGAGGCCAAGCGTATCCTGCAAAACCTGCATTTCCATCACTTCGGTGATCATATTGCGAGGTTTTTCCACCAGTTGAATCGACGACCTGAACGACTGCACACGCCAACCAGAAGCCTCGTCCCCTTTCTAGAAGAAGACGGAGAGTATTATCAAATGGTAAGCAAGGCGCTTGGTAAAAGAAGTGGAAACATAAACCTATTGGATGCAATGTGCACTGGCGAGCAGATAAAGGACTTGCAGGCCATGGACTACGCTACTGGGCTTCGTTGTGAGCAACGAAGTCGAGGACACAGTGACAAGCTATTCTCAAAGTCAGTCGTCGAAAACCTAGTGATTTACGCTTGTGCCTACCGCCTCACACCCACATGGGAGAGAAACCTAACACGCTTGTTATGGACTATCCTTGAGGACTTGCAAGCTCATGCAGAGTGCGTCTTTGTCTTCGAGAGCGCCGACTATACAACTGCATCAATAACATGGGGCGGGCTTGGAGGTTGGAGTTCCCCCGACTCTCGTTATCACCTGTCTCTGTACCGCGCCCGCGTTGCCAGATTGTATCCAGAGGTTCCTGACAACATCAAGTTCGCACATTTTGAGAAGGTCAAAGGCAAGTGGCGCAGCAAAGACATCAATCCTGAATTCAATTTCAAGGAGTCCGTGCACTACCCTCACCTACAGTTTCCTTGTCTGTGCAAGGGTTGCATTGATGGCTTCAGAAAATCACCAAACAAGAAGGCTTATGCAGAGACACGCCCTTTGGAGTTTGAACAATGCATATGCCATCGGCTTCCTGTGTTTGTTTTTAAAGTGGGCGAGACGCAACGCGGGGCGGACAAATATATCACCGTGAGATGGTGTGAAGACACTCAGTTGTGCACTGAGCCCTTCGGACACCTAACACCTCTGACAGTCTACATTCAACGGAGGGATCTGCAATACCTGGAGAAGC
>LGRX02026255.1:0-13535 GCA_001247695.2 Cymbomonas tetramitiformis | reverse complement strand
CGCCGTCATACTCCTCACCCCCACCACTATCCTCACCGCCGTCATACTCCTCGCCACTTTCACCCTTATTTCCGCCTCCAGAGGCGCCTCCTGAGGCTTTTGCTGAAGTTAGTGTGCAGCATCAGTTCGACAGCCTCGATTTATCGTCCCTTCCGGTCCGTACTACATTGCGCTACATCCGCCCCATCATCTCGCCCTTCCGCTACATCTTCCCCATCATCGTTTGCTTTTAACGAGGCACAATTCATAGTCTGCGGTGTGGCAAGCATACTTATGGGGTCACATGAACCGTGGCAGCTGCTGGCCCGGTGCATGACATATGGTTGCGCTGGTTGTTGGGGTGCGTCCTTTCTCGTATTGCCAGGTCAGGTTTCGGCTGTGGTATTCTCGGTGTCCTCAGATATCCATTGTGTGCTCTTTTGCCGCATCAGCCGGCAGCCCTGGCTGGTCCTATATATTGACACCTTTCCTCAATCCACGTGGCAGGAAAGCTTTGAGCTCGACTATAGCGCGGCCCTCGCCTTGGAAGCGGCTGTCAATATATCCCAAGTGCGCATCGAGAGCATCTCGGCCGGTAGTGTTGTGGTGAGTATTTCGCATCCACCCGCCTTCGTGCGTGCTTGGCAGGACCACATCACATGGCGACCATCGACCTCGTACTGAGCGTTTCTCCGAGCCAGCCCTGCTAGCACGGAGCCGTAGCCAGCCCCAGCCCGCCTACTGCACTGGCACATGGCTTCCAATGAGCCCGTCCCCATGCATCCAATACAGAGTATCCAATAGGGTATGCTTTACTTTATACAGACTGTTTTGCCAGCATCTCCCTCCACCAATGGGATTCCGCAAAACACAAGAGTGCTGGATGTGCCACGCTGCCACAAGCCACCCAGCGTGGTTAATGGGCATGCCTGGATCTGCCAGCACAGCTGCATACTTGGTGATGGCCCTTCGGTTTTGCATCTCAAAAGAGAGGGGGGATGAGCCTGGGTGATGGGTGTAACGTGTGAGGTGTAAGCTGTGAGGTATGAGGTTTAAGGCGTGAGGTGTTTTAGTCTTTTTGATCCTTTTCCCTGCTTTGTTGTTCGCCCGTTTGAATCTCAATTTTGCAGAGTTCATGAAGAGGCTTTCTGCGGATCCCTTTGCCACGCCATGCATATGCGTGTTTCCTGTTGAAACCGGCGTGGCCGCGTTAGCATCCGTTTGCAATATGCCTACTTCAATTTCTGCGGCCAGCGCGGATAGCGGTGCTTTTGTATCCATGCACTTTCAGTAGCTTTGCCAGCGGGACATGTTGTTGGGCGGAATATGTTGAGGGCTTTGAGATCTTTCTCCCCTTTGCTCTTGTGCGCAAGTTGCTGTCCTGAGGCGAACGTGCTTGGCAGCTTCCGATGTGCTCACTCCCTGTTCCTTCCAGCTTTGCTCGGCGGGTCGTTTATCCCATCTATCATGAATTGACCCCTCGTCAATATGCAGACCATTTCCCTCCTTCCACATTTTCGTCATGTGTCACTGTGCATCCTGCATCGTTTTCTTCATGTGTCACTGCGCATCCTGTTTCGTTTTCTTCATGTGTCCCGGGTCATCCTGCATCGTTGCCTTCATGTGTCACTGCGCATCCTGCATCGTTTTCTTCATGTGTCACTGCGCATCCTGCATCGATTTCTTCATGTGTCACTGCGCATCCTGCATCATTTTCTTCATGTGTCACTGCGCATCCGGCATCATTTTCTTCATGTGTCACTGCGCACCCTGCGTCATTTTTTTCATGTGTCACTGCGCATCCTGCGTCATATTTTTGTCAACCGCTATTTTGTGTGTGGCGGCATCCAACCTTTTAGTTAACGTATTCGACTTTTCCGTGCAATTTTAGTTTCAGAGCGCGTGAGTGGGCGGATGTTCCCATGATGATGATCTCACAGATGGTTGTCACAATCACGAAACCAGAAGACTGGCATGAAATTGCGTAGTCGGCTGCTACAGGTGGATGCAGTGGTTGCGTTTGAGGAGAAGGAAGACGAGGAGGACACCTCGGAGCCCGAGAGGTTCCTTGCGGCAGTGCTGGACAACACAACGGCGATATTTACCACCAATTTCACCGTGTTATATGGTGAGAGTGTCGCGCTGGATGCTGAAGTGACATATCGCTCGCCTCCGCCCCCAAAACTACCACCATCTCCTCCATCTCCTTCCTCCCCACCACAGCTACCGCCATCTCCTTTCCCCCCATCTCCACCCTCACCTTCTTCCTCACCATCACTGCCTCCATCACCACTACTACCACCATCACCATTACCACCACCATCAACAGCCTCACCACCACCACCTCCCCACCGCCACCCTCACCACCACCACCTCCCACCTTCCCATCCCCTCCCCCACCACCTCTTCCCCCACCACCACCACCCCCATCTTCTCCCCACCAAAAATTTCCCCACCAACACCGCCATCTTCAAAGCCACCACCTCCAGAGACGGATACAGAGTCTGAAGCCGCTGATAACGCGGCGGAGGACGACGACGGTACGATGATGAGTGCTGACTCAACGATGGCCGTGCTTGGTGTAATGGGGGCGCTGTGCATTTTTGGTTCGATTGGTATTTTACTGGTATGGCACAAACGCCATTTTCTGGAACGAATTCTGGTCCGCAAGAGCAATGATGTGACAGAGTCGGCAAATTCACCGAGTGACGATGGGAGAAATAACACCCTGACGGTGTTCTACAACCCATTGCTCGACAACCAGCCATCAGCCACGGCGGAGGATCTGGAGGGTCGATGGCGTGATCATCCACTGTAATATGTGGAGATGCCCTACGAGATGAGCATTGAATCCTTGTGTTGAACCTCATGCAAAGATCAGGCCAACAAGCATGCCATCTGAAAACGGGTGGGCAGATATGCCCTTCCGTCCACCGGCCACATGACAAATGTATATTTGGGTAATTTGAATCCTTGTACTGTGAGTTTTTCAGAATCGCTTTGCTCACTTGCATATATGTGTGTGATTTATCCTTGGATCTGATTCCTTTGACACCATATCGCTACAGAAGATCGGCTGCGCGATGTACCCACACAAGGATTCCGGCCAACACTACAGCCAGGGAAACTTATAACAAATTTCATAACCAAAAAGCAAACTCGTCGCTAATAACATCTCTAAAAACGTGTAAGGTACGTCGGTGTATGACGACTACCGGGGACGGCCGCCGGATGGAAGTGGGTTTTGGGAGGCGGTTGTCCCTGTGGTGCCATTCTGGCGGGCACTGCCTCTCGGAGTGCTCGGTGGATTCGGCTGCCTTTGCTGCAAGGAGAGGCAGTAGAGGGTGGCGAAGTCCACCTTCTGTGGTTTCCCTTGATTTTTGTGGGGAGCACTTAGGTGCCCGCATGTTTAGTTTCATTTTTTGGACATGGGGTGTACATGCTGTGTGGTGTGAATGCATTCATGGCATAGCCATGGACCAACGGGTCCCATCCATCGACCGTGAGTCACGGGGGGGCATGCCAGCAGGGTCCGCTTACTCCGTAACCCTGGGACCAACTATTGTTGGGCGATGATCGGTCACATCGTAGCATCTTTTCATGCTGCTTTGCATGTGGGTTGGGAATATGTGTGAGTTGTGGTATCTTGTCACGGCCCCGCCCTGCTCTTGATTTGCTTCTCGCATTCACTGCTGGGATGATGGTGGGCTGGCTTTTGCTGGACGATCTCATGCCGTTCAGTGTATGACGACTACTCCACAACACTGATACTTTTCAGACCATTTCTGATAATGTGAACCTGTAATACACAGACACGTGGAGTGTTTGCAGTGTACTGGACCGATCAGACTAATGTTGTTGAAGGGACAGCTTGTATATATGAAAATTCTGGCGTCTAAAACACATCACTCCATATCCTTTCCAGCACGAGCAGAAAGGTGTTTATTTTGCGGTCGGTCCAATGTGCCTTGCGGAAGGGCAAAACGCCATGATCTGACTATTTCGGTCCCGCACGGAGGTACACAAAATGTTATATTTCAGTTGCAACCGCGTCTCCCAATATTTCATATATTATCGTTATTATTAAAACATTTACGCTCGCTGTAGACATGGGACATGCCCTGAGAATGCAAGAAGTCCCTCCGAGGAGGCTAGCAAGCTAGAAGCTACTCTCGATATTTCCATGTGATTGAGATCTATATATCATAATCTGCCTACCAGGATGTCTGTACCCGGCACTGATTGCTGAAAGCTCGCAATATTTATCGATGATATACAAATTAAGGTGAAAGTTAGGATGGCTAAGACAGGATGCTGACTAATATTAGATTTTAATTACGGCTATTACTACACTAGGTAGGTCGTGTTTGAACGTCAAAAGGTAAGCATGAACAAACTCGCATATTCAAGCTAGCGTAGTGCAGATCAAGGCAAGCTATAATTATGCATCCTAGATCTCATCCCTAACACAATCTCTATTCTGCACTGCTATCCGATCTCAGTATAATTCTATTACTAATCCTACGGTCGAAGTTTATGTCGGCATGTCGCATCATGTGTCGACACCAGATCTCCGATTCGTATTATGATGCATTCTTGTGGTAGAGCTAGGATATTGATGTCATCAATGAGCTGCCTATAATACGATGATTTAAGAGTGGTGGGTGGCCGGGCATGCTCTGCACGGCTCCGATTCCGAATCCGAATCTGCGAGTGGGCGGGTGTGTTTCCACATTGTTTGTCGACATTGCCGTTACTGGGCACTCTCTACCTGGCTGGTGGTGCCTATGCGTTTTTAGATTTCGAATATTTTTAGTGAATTGTAGTTCGGTTGGATGGCCGTCTCGCTTTGTGTCGTGCTTTCGACTTTAGAGCTGGATGCCCTTGAGCTCAAGCTCTCGACACTGGGTTGAGAGTTTTGATTCGAGAGGTAGAGCCATGGCAAGGCGCTGGCCGCTCTCGATCTGTTGACCGTGGCGAAGCATTGCAAACCAACTTGCCTTAGTTTTGCCTAGCGCTCCCATCTCGGATGTCGCTCCTACACATCTTTCCACATTCACTGCTGAGTCCCTCGGGTGCATAGATATCTCCACTCAGACTAACCGCTTGGCTCCTGACGCATCCCATTTTGTGCTAGGACAACATGCAGTGCCATGCGCGGATGACTTGGCAGTGCCACATATACCAGCAGTCATAAGCGCCTTGCAGTATTAGCGCCCGAGACCCCTGTCGAGGAAATGGCCCCCCTTTGTGGGAGTACACCGTACTACTGCATCGTGTAATAATGTGACATACTGAAATACTGGCACATCATACTGCATGACAATGTAGTAGAAGCATATGATAGGTTGATAGGACTTGGCCATGCTGACTATGAATAACTCAGAGAGTTGAGCGAATAAGTAATGGCCAAGGCCAAAGAAACAGTTGGATTTTCTAGAGTAATTACAGCCGCATCGCAAAAATTCAATATAATCTAATTCTTACTTCAAGTATATGTTTTAAGTCTGAACACAGATCCTAAGAACCGAAATAGCTTGGTTAGTCGTATTATATAGTGCATTATATAGAACCTTGCACTATATGACAAGAGGTATCAGAAACTTTATTGCAAGGTCCACATCTCACAATGGAAAGGTCAAAGGCACAGCAAACAAAAAACCTCATCCAAATGCCAAAACTGCCACCTCGATAAAACATCATGCAGATTCCTTGCGTTTAGTCATGCTGATGATCATGACTAGCCGCCTGAAAGCGATTCCGTAGCCGTGCGACCCGTGCAAGATACCAGCTGCATCCTACAAAATGGTAACAGTGTGCTACGCACGACCGCCACCACCGCTTCCACAAACGTTTTATACTGGGTGTTAAGATGTCCGGGCGGCTGCGCAACGCTTGCACCCAATTGTTTTATGGTGAATTTCAAGCGATTAAGTGGATAAAGGGCAGATATCGTGTTTGAAACTCTATACGAGAATTTTGTGTTAACGAGGGCTTTCACGACAATGGGGTGGGGGGCATGGGGGCGGAAATGAGCTTGAGCTGCTCACCAGCACAACTCAGGCTGCGTTGAGGGCCCAAAGGCTTGCACGAAGGCAAGGGGCGCCCCTGTCGGAATGCATCGGTGACGACGAGACCATCGCGCTCAAGCCGCAGCGGTACCTGACACATCTGGCTCTGCACGCAACTCGTGCAGTGGCAGCGGCAACAGAGGTTTGCCCTCCCACATTTCAGCGGGCAAGCATAACCACGACTGGCTTGCCGACGACTACATCGACTTTTCCGCCTCCTCCATCTACGCAAGGTACCGCCTGCACGCAGGGGCCAAGGTAGCGCAAGAAGGCAACGACGCAGCACGCAAAGGCAGAACGCGAGGGAACGAGCTGGGGAGCGGAACGATCCGCCTGCAGCAACGGGATTTTTCACGACTCCCTCCTTCACGCCAGCCGTAGTGCCAGGCGGCAACTTCGCATTTGGCAGCGTCTATGGGTCAGTGAAACCCAGGGACTTCAGTCAGACCGCGCCGTCATCTGGCAGCGGAGCGGTCAGCAGTTTCAGCAGTTTCAGCGACATCGTTCAGCGCGCGTCGAAAACTTGTCAACCATCTCCTGGTGAGAAGCGCAGCGGAAACCCGACATCGATACCGCCAAGCCCGCCGCGGATCTGCAAAAACGGGAAGACAGCAGAGCCGGGTGAGCCTGGGGACGAGGACATCGCCGACCTCGAGGACGAGAACTCGTGGGATCAGGCGGACGGCCTGGAGGTTGATATCATATATGCGTGCATTTAGTGATGACTCGGCTCACGACATAGGCCGCCTGCTCCTTCATTTGTGCGATGCTACTTAACGCACTGGCTTAACCTTGCTTATGAATACGGTAGTCTGCGAGCCATGACATTTGGCCATTTGCAAGTGTTGAGCAAAACTGCCGAACACCGTTTTTCGTCCGCCACACCACGACACATCTGGGGGGTTTTCAGCGACTGGCGGCTGCAGTGGCGTGGATTCTAGACAAGGCGGGTTCGATCCACAATAACTCTGCCAAACCCTAGCTGTAAAGACCTAGGTCAATGATAATTCCTGGATCCAGACTGTGGTTGCACAGCTGCTCAATACCTGCCTGTATCTTAGGATATGCAACCTAGCTGAACCTCCGATTGGGAGCATGTATTGCACCGTACTCCACCAGTCGGGGTTCCTGCATTCACCGTTGTTGCTAGGTGTATGCTAAGCTAGGAAAATCTTTGACCAGCTGGAGTAGGCATCATCCTACAGCCTCTAGTTACGAGGAATGGCTGCAGGTAACATGGGGATAAACTGTCTAGTGCATTGGACTAGGTGATAGCTGATAGGAAAACTGAAGAGGGGCAGGCTTGACCGCTATGCACCTACTAATATTACGTCTCCGTTAGGAGAGGTCATTTTTTCTTCTTCTTTTTATGCTTTGGAATTGTAACTTTTCCGACGAATTTATGTGTGCTGCTGGGCTTCGGGATTGTATTTGGAATCTCGGGTTGCCAGTGTGTTACGGGTACCCGGGGCCAACCCTGGCCAGTGACGTTGTTTGTTTCTCCTATTCACTCGATGGCGCGAAGCATCGGCACAATTTGTCTTCCAATTACTTACTGAAACGTGCTCCTGCTGAATATTCGGGGACACGCAGCCAACAGAGAGCGTTTCTCCGCCCAGCCAATGAAATTCCGGCATGAGGTCTACTGCACCGGGCGTATCGATATATCGAATGTCAGCGAACGAATCTGGTTGCATCTGTTATTGTGTATTGAAACACTGTAGGCTATACCAAAGGCAAATTCTACACGGCGGCACATAAGGGGTCCATATCGAATTCCACACCGATGTCGATCGAGCAGAGCTATAAAACTGTATTGAAAACCCGGTTTTCTTGAGCCGCTTAGGAAGCTGACCAAGGTAGTGAAATGCAGAGTAGCTTAAGCAAGTAGGGAAAGCAAAGTCTATGCTACAGCAGTGAAACTATGGTAAAAAAACTCGTAATTTCGGTGTTTAGATATTTGTTTACATACCAACCCCATCATTTGCAAAAATAAAAGTTTCGAATTCTTCCACACTAAATGTCGATATATTTCCGAAAATGCACTGGTAAAGTTGGCAATTTACCTATGCACCAAACCCCAAAAAGGCAAAAGTTTACCGAAACTGACGACATGACCTTCCAAACATGGTCTCCTACGGGCATATGAACATGTATACATTCATATTGGTCTCATTTCACACCAAATTTCCCCAAATTACATATCGGCAAACAGGCTATAAAAGACAACAATAAGCCTGAGACCCTGATGGCCACCAAGGATATTTTTTGATCGGTTTTGCTGACTGGCTGTCAGCCTCTGCACCTCTAGAGAGACCGGTAAGGTGAGAACTGCACAAAAATATTTAGTAGTCGAGTCAACGGCCAGAGACAAAACTGGGACAATCGAGGCTCCTGACACCGTAAAGGGCACCAAACAGAAAATCTGAAGGCTGTGAACAACTACAAGTAAAGAGCAACATGCAGGGAAGACCCAGCTAGTGGCCTTCAAGGACAAAAGATGGCAAGGTGTAATATTAGTATTCAATAAAAAATTAGTGGTCTCCGTTACACACGGCAGTGCTATTGCAAGCCTGTAGTACGCGAGAGCCACGCTGCGCTCTCAAGTTTCTCAAAAATGTGGTCCGCAAGCTTCCGTCTACAGCAAAAGCTCCTAAGATAACCCTCGAAGAAGTGCTACTCGAAATTTTCTCTACGCCACGGGCGTGCATGCACAGATGCCCAGCTTCTACTACCACCATAACACCCCAGGAAGACCCCATCGAAGACGGCTCCATGTCTCCTCTCAAAACCCCTTCCCCAACTCCGCTTGCAGCCACCGCCACTGCGTGCGCAACCTGGCGATTCAGCCGCTCCTGAACTTGTGGGCGGTGGGAATACGTGCAAACGATACGCTCCAAGAGTGATCGAGGCAGCCGCCCGAAGGTTCCTGGTAGGTACCCGACATGAGCAACCCCATGGAACGGCAGGAGATGATGCTCGCAAAGCGAGGAGACTGGTAGGTTGGCCTCAACCAATATCGAGTCCTTGTCGAAACCAGAGGGAGGCGGCGGCGGAAGCGATTGGGCAAGCCAGGGTCCAGGCATATCCGCAGCCCCACACTCGTACCCGCATGTGGCCGCAAGGAGGGAGCTCACAAATCTCTGAGGGGTTAAGTGCAACTCAGGGTTGTCGCATGGGCCGTGCACAGCCCTAATCAGCCGAAGAGCGGCAGACTCCATCTGCGCGCGGGAGGATCGCCGCATAGCCACCCTCTTCCTGGTGACGTCGGCGTTCACTGCGGGGAATTCCCCATCGGAGTCTCTGCTCCTTTCAATACTATCGACGCTGCTGGCACCGTCGTTGCTACTCACGCTGCTGGCCTCTGTGCTCTCTACGCTGACGTCACAAACTCCCAGGATTTGTTGACCATTTGCCGGCGAAACGCAGCCGGTCAGCGAGTCCAAATTTTCCCCTGACAATATCTTGGGTTGAACATGCTGCAGTTTATGCTCAAAACGAACATCGCAATTCATTTCAGTGTCGGCGATATCTGCGTGATCCAACGCGGCACAGTCGCGCGAGCAGCCGCGAAGGTTGTCGCTATGTTGCACCACGTGCGTTGCCGACTGCACGCGAAGCTGGCTGCAAGTAGGGCTTTCACTGATATCTAACAGCTCCATAAGCTCGTCCCAGTTTTCCGGGTCGGCCAGGCATCCCCGAGAAGACGTACTGGTGTTTGTGGATACCTCACTACTTTCATGCGTCATATGTCTGGTTTCCAGAACGATCCCGACGCCGTACGGCTTTATGAGAGAAAAAATAGCCTCGGCAAGATCTTGAGCGAGATTTTCGGGGGTCTGTAAGCGTTTTGCGTACACTTCCGCTATCCGAGCAAATTTACTGAGGCCGACCACTCGCCCATGGCTTGGAACGTATGCCAAGTGTACGCGGCCAAAGAATGGCATTAGGTCACTTCTGTGTGTGGAGAAGAGCTCAACGTCACGTACAAGTACAAGATTTCCTTGATCGCCAACGCTAGATCCCTCGCTAAAGACTGCCCCACCCAATTCCTCCGCGGCGCACATCCGATAACCCCTGGCTGCGAAAGCCATCGCTTTAGCCACTCGCTTGGGAGTGTCGTGCAGACCCTCACGAGTCACATCCTCCCCCAAGCCTTCGAGCAAAGTCTTTACAGCAGAGGCCATGGAGGGGAGCGAGTCCGTTTCGCTACTCTCACACCCAATAGGCATGCTCACCGCAGAAGCCACCATTTTTGTGGGAAAGCCCTCTAGATGTTTTTCCCTGAAGGACTGCAAACCTTTGATGCCATTTGGGAACGGGCGTGTGTCAGAAGGAAAAGCGCGCCGCATCTGGTCTGTAGATGTCTAGACTCGGTGGCACGAAGACTCCGTGCAATAGATAAATGCCACGTTGTATCCCTAGCTCGTACAAAGGGCAAGATCTTGCCACGTTCCTGAATGAGTCAACATGTCGACGATCGTTCATGCCGCTGCTCTGGCAGTAACACGACGAGATATCGACATCCATGAATCTCTCTTCTGTGACTCGTCACGCCCACACGCCGTCAGCTATCACGATCTGTAGGTCATCGGACGAGGCTCAGTCTGTCGAGGGCTCGAGTTTGCAGTCGCGAACCCGCGCTTTTTTCATTTTCGTTTTTTCATTTCGTTTCATTTTCGTTTTTTCATTTTCATTTTCATTTTAGGGCTGGATAAACATAATCTAACATAGGCTCTACAGTACTCTATAGTTTGGCTATCATTGGCTATCATTGACTAACTTTGGCTATCCGATTTGAAATTATGACAGCCCTGTCATCGGGGGGTCTGTGGGGGTGTCTAGGGGTCACAAAAATTAAATTTTGCCGATTTCATCGCCGGCGGGGGTCCCTTTCGTCGACCCCCCCCAATTTCAGTAGGTTTAGGGTTTAGGTTCTGGGTTTAGGGTTTAGGTTCGAGAAATTACGTGAGAATTACGTCAGAAATCGTAATTTAGTTCAAATGCGTATTTAATAAAATAGGGTACCGGGTAGTAGGGTAATGGGCATTTGAAAAAACATTTTCTAAATCATAAAATTTATTCTACAAAAATACTTTTCTTCCTTTGAAATACTTTTCTAAACAACCCATTACCCTACTACCCCTTACTTTTTATATAAATAAATATATATATAAAGATAAGTAATTTTATGTTAATCTCTCATATTCCCTCATATTCCCTCATATTCCCTCATATCAAAATTTGCCGATTTAATCGACGATGGGGGGTCCCCTACGTTGACCCCCCAAAATTTCAGCAGGTTAAATCGCGGAAATAGCATCGTCTCGGTCATCTCGGTAAAAATGCGTATTTAAGAATAAACGAATAGGGTACCGGGTAGTAGGGTAACGGGCATTTTTAAAAACATTTTCTATTTCATAAAATTTATTCTACAAAAATACTTTTCTTTCTTTGAAATACTTTTTAAAACAACCCATTACCACGTACTCATTACCTTTTATTTAAATAAATAAATGTTAATTTATGTTATTCTCTCACATTCTCTCACATTCTCTCATATCCTTTTTTTTAACTTTATATTTTTATAAATTTATATTTTTATAAAATTATATATTTATAATCGAACTGAATTCATCGCGTGCGCGTTTGACTGTCGCTCGAATAAATCAGAGCTGGCACACGAAAATCAGAGCTGGCACACGAAAATCAGAGCTGGCACACGAAAATCAGAGCTGGCACACGAAAATCAGACCTGGCATTACGAAAATCAGACCTGGCACCTGAAAACTGACCTGGCACCCGGAAAATCGACTGGCACCCGAAAATCGACCTGGCACCCCAAAAATCGACCCACCCAAAAATCGACCTGGCACCCCAAAATCGACCTGGCACCCAAAAATCGACCTGGCACCCCAAAAATCGACCTGGCACCCCAAAAATCGACCTGGCACCCCAAATCTATCTGAACATTAAATGCAACAGCCAATGTAACACCCAATATGATAAGATTCGAGTGCCACATTCGATTTCGAGACGCGTAATTTGGCGAGTTAGTTTTGTAACACCTTCTCAGTACGTTCATCAAGGAAACGATTTCAGAAATCGCAAAGTCACATCCAAGGTAATTCCCAAGAGCCACTCTGCCGCCCCAACGCCCCGCCGCCAAACCCACAATGCAGCGAAGTGAGAGTGTAAACATAACCCCAGAGCAGTACGAGCACAGAAAAAAAAAAAGCTAAACCTTTGTTACATACCCTTCAGGCTTATGTATTTCAGCAACAGACAGAACACCCCCCTCCCAAGTTTGTAGGAACGGGCGCACCAGGTTCGATCGAAACATGGGCGAAAGGTTACCCCTCGGCTGTTTTCACAACCACCGTCAGACTTGAATACTGCAACACTATTTTTGAGTTACCTTTCAAACCCAACCCCCACCAGTTAGGCACAATCCTGCAGCACGTCGATCCCGTAGAGGGTGAGAAGCTTGTAGAGCATATGCACACCCAGCGAGCGATCCAGGAGTTAGCAAAAGCGCAGCTCTCAAACGAAATAGCCCAAGAAAATAAGCCCCTTTCTGAAATGACTGATGAGGAAATAGAGGAGCGCCTAGCCAGGCGGAAAGCTGCGAAAGCTGAGCGCGAGGCTGCAGCGATCGCGGCTGCCGACTCGCTCCTGACTCCAACTCCCCCCTTGCGACCTTCTAGCCCCACTGGTTCTAACAAGTCGGGTGGGATCTTGGCAGGTCTGCTAGGTAAAAGCTAAAGGTCCGCCTTCTATTTCCCCTTTATCTTGTTTACCTTACTTGATCTGCCTGTTTTTACTTGATCTGCCTGTTTTTACTTGATCTGTTCTTCTCTGTCTGCCTGCCTTTCTTTTCTTTACTAACCTCGCAGGAGAAGAACGATCCCCCCGAATAGAAAGCACAGTGGTCCCCCCTTTTAACACACAGACTGCAGCCTTCGGGAATATGCGACTTGTGTGCGGGGGGACTGCCGCCTTGGTCGGGCTCTGTTAGCTCCGGAACGGGGCGCAGAGATATCCGGAGGTTCGTTCTTGGGGGATCGCAGGTAAGTATCTCTTTCCTTTAAAGCCTGTGCTCTTTTTACTTCTTGATCTAACTTTGTAAGTGTTTTTGCCTGGCAGATCACCATGCCCCCCAAGTCTCCCGCCGCCAAACGTCAGCGCACTGAAGAGCCGGACTGGCTAGCCTGGGCGATCGACACGGACAAGAAGGAGTCCGAAGGAGACCACTACCACCCCGACCAACATGGTGCTGTGTGCAACCACGGCAATACCCATGATCTGAAAGAGTTTGTGAGAGAGGGACCTTGGTGCTCCGAGTGGTGGATCTGGCGGCGTTTTGGCGGGCTCGTGACCTATTTTAAGACTCGTGAGGACAACCTTAGGAAAGAGCTGAGTGGGGAGCTTTATAAGCTCCAAAAAACTGTCTCCGATCTTGGACTGCAAGTCCAAGGTGCTGCT
>LGRX02026254.1:0-23867 GCA_001247695.2 Cymbomonas tetramitiformis | reverse complement strand
GACTAGGTGATAGCTGATAGGAAAACTGAAGAGGGGCAGGCTTGACCGCTATGCACCTACTAATATTACGTCTCCGTTAGGAGAGGTCATTTTTTCTTCTTCTTTTTATGCTTTGGAATTGTAACTTTTCCGACGAATTTATGTGTGCTGCTGGGCTTCGGGATTGTATTTGGAATCTCGGGTTGCCAGTGTGTTACGGGTACCCGGGGCCAACCCTGGCCAGTGACGTTGTTTGTTTCTCCTATTCACTCGATGGCGCGAAGCATCGGCACAATTTGTCTTCCAATTACTTACTGAAACGTGCTCCTGCTGAATATTCGGGGACACGCAGCCAACAGAGAGCGTTTCTCCGCCCAGCCAATGAAATTCCGGCATGAGGTCTACTGCACCGGGCGTATCGATATATCGAATGTCAGCGAACGAATCTGGTTGCATCTGTTATTGTGTATTGAAACACTGTAGGCTATACCAAAGGCAAATTCTACACGGCGGCACATAAGGGGTCCATATCGAATTCCACACCGATGTCGATCGAGCAGAGCTATAAAACTGTATTGAAAACCCGGTTTTCTTGAGCCGCTTAGGAAGCTGACCAAGGTAGTGAAATGCAGAGTAGCTTAAGCAAGTAGGGAAAGCAAAGTCTATGCTACAGCAGTGAAACTATGGTAAAAAAACTCGTAATTTCGGTGTTTAGATATTTGTTTACATACCAACCCCATCATTTGCAAAAATAAAAGTTTCGAATTCTTCCACACTAAATGTCGATATATTTCCGAAAATGCACTGGTAAAGTTGGCAATTTACCTATGCACCAAACCCCAAAAAGGCAAAAGTTTACCGAAACTGACGACATGACCTTCCAAACATGGTCTCCTACGGGCATATGAACATGTATACATTCATATTGGTCTCATTTCACACCAAATTTCCCCAAATTACATATCGGCAAACAGGCTATAAAAGACAACAATAAGCCTGAGACCCTGATGGCCACCAAGGATATTTTTTGATCGGTTTTGCTGACTGGCTGTCAGCCTCTGCACCTCTAGAGAGACCGGTAAGGTGAGAACTGCACAAAAATATTTAGTAGTCGAGTCAACGGCCAGAGACAAAACTGGGACAATCGAGGCTCCTGACACCGTAAAGGGCACCAAACAGAAAATCTGAAGGCTGTGAACAACTACAAGTAAAGAGCAACATGCAGGGAAGACCCAGCTAGTGGCCTTCAAGGACAAAAGATGGCAAGGTGTAATATTAGTATTCAATAAAAAATTAGTGGTCTCCGTTACACACGGCAGTGCTATTGCAAGCCTGTAGTACGCGAGAGCCACGCTGCGCTCTCAAGTTTCTCAAAAATGTGGTCCGCAAGCTTCCGTCTACAGCAAAAGCTCCTAAGATAACCCTCGAAGAAGTGCTACTCGAAATTTTCTCTACGCCACGGGCGTGCATGCACAGATGCCCAGCTTCTACTACCACCATAACACCCCAGGAAGACCCCATCGAAGACGGCTCCATGTCTCCTCTCAAAACCCCTTCCCCAACTCCGCTTGCAGCCACCGCCACTGCGTGCGCAACCTGGCGATTCAGCCGCTCCTGAACTTGTGGGCGGTGGGAATACGTGCAAACGATACGCTCCAAGAGTGATCGAGGCAGCCGCCCGAAGGTTCCTGGTAGGTACCCGACATGAGCAACCCCATGGAACGGCAGGAGATGATGCTCGCAAAGCGAGGAGACTGGTAGGTTGGCCTCAACCAATATCGAGTCCTTGTCGAAACCAGAGGGAGGCGGCGGCGGAAGCGATTGGGCAAGCCAGGGTCCAGGCATATCCGCAGCCCCACACTCGTACCCGCATGTGGCCGCAAGGAGGGAGCTCACAAATCTCTGAGGGGTTAAGTGCAACTCAGGGTTGTCGCATGGGCCGTGCACAGCCCTAATCAGCCGAAGAGCGGCAGACTCCATCTGCGCGCGGGAGGATCGCCGCATAGCCACCCTCTTCCTGGTGACGTCGGCGTTCACTGCGGGGAATTCCCCATCGGAGTCTCTGCTCCTTTCAATACTATCGACGCTGCTGGCACCGTCGTTGCTACTCACGCTGCTGGCCTCTGTGCTCTCTACGCTGACGTCACAAACTCCCAGGATTTGTTGACCATTTGCCGGCGAAACGCAGCCGGTCAGCGAGTCCAAATTTTCCCCTGACAATATCTTGGGTTGAACATGCTGCAGTTTATGCTCAAAACGAACATCGCAATTCATTTCAGTGTCGGCGATATCTGCGTGATCCAACGCGGCACAGTCGCGCGAGCAGCCGCGAAGGTTGTCGCTATGTTGCACCACGTGCGTTGCCGACTGCACGCGAAGCTGGCTGCAAGTAGGGCTTTCACTGATATCTAACAGCTCCATAAGCTCGTCCCAGTTTTCCGGGTCGGCCAGGCATCCCCGAGAAGACGTACTGGTGTTTGTGGATACCTCACTACTTTCATGCGTCATATGTCTGGTTTCCAGAACGATCCCGACGCCGTACGGCTTTATGAGAGAAAAAATAGCCTCGGCAAGATCTTGAGCGAGATTTTCGGGGGTCTGTAAGCGTTTTGCGTACACTTCCGCTATCCGAGCAAATTTACTGAGGCCGACCACTCGCCCATGGCTTGGAACGTATGCCAAGTGTACGCGGCCAAAGAATGGCATTAGGTCACTTCTGTGTGTGGAGAAGAGCTCAACGTCACGTACAAGTACAAGATTTCCTTGATCGCCAACGCTAGATCCCTCGCTAAAGACTGCCCCACCCAATTCCTCCGCGGCGCACATCCGATAACCCCTGGCTGCGAAAGCCATCGCTTTAGCCACTCGCTTGGGAGTGTCGTGCAGACCCTCACGAGTCACATCCTCCCCCAAGCCTTCGAGCAAAGTCTTTACAGCAGAGGCCATGGAGGGGAGCGAGTCCGTTTCGCTACTCTCACACCCAATAGGCATGCTCACCGCAGAAGCCACCATTTTTGTGGGAAAGCCCTCTAGATGTTTTTCCCTGAAGGACTGCAAACCTTTGATGCCATTTGGGAACGGGCGTGTGTCAGAAGGAAAAGCGCGCCGCATCTGGTCTGTAGATGTCTAGACTCGGTGGCACGAAGACTCCGTGCAATAGATAAATGCCACGTTGTATCCCTAGCTCGTACAAAGGGCAAGATCTTGCCACGTTCCTGAATGAGTCAACATGTCGACGATCGTTCATGCCGCTGCTCTGGCAGTAACACGACGAGATATCGACATCCATGAATCTCTCTTCTGTGACTCGTCACGCCCACACGCCGTCAGCTATCACGATCTGTAGGTCATCGGACGAGGCTCAGTCTGTCGAGGGCTCGAGTTTGCAGTCGCGAACCCGCGCTTTTTTCATTTTCGTTTTTTCATTTCGTTTCATTTTCGTTTTTTCATTTTCATTTTCATTTTAGGGCTGGATAAACATAATCTAACATAGGCTCTACAGTACTCTATAGTTTGGCTATCATTGGCTATCATTGACTAACTTTGGCTATCCGATTTGAAATTATGACAGCCCTGTCATCGGGGGGTCTGTGGGGGTGTCTAGGGGTCACAACAATTAAATTTTGCCGATTTCATCGCCGGTGGGGGTCCCCTTCGTCGACCCCCCCAAATTTCAGTAGGTTTAGGATTTAGGTTCTGGGTTTAGGGTTTAGGTTCGAGAAATTACGTGAGAATTACGTCAGAAATCGTAATTTAGTTCAAATGCGTATTTAATAAAATAGGGTACCGGGTAGTAGGGTAATGGGCATTTCTAAAAAAAAATTTAAAATGCTATAAGTTTTTTTACAAAAATACTTTTCTTCCTTTGAAATACTTTTCTAAACAACCCATTACCCTACTACCCCTTACTTTTTATATAAATAAATAAATATATAAAGATAAGTAATTTTATGTTAATCTCTCATATTCCCTCATATTCCCTCATATCAAAATTTGCCGATTGAATCGACGATGGGGGGTCCCCTATGTTGACCCCCAAAAATTTCAGCAGGTTAAATCGCGGGAATAGCATCGTCTCGGTCATCTCGGTAAAAATGCGTATTTAAGAATAAACGAATAGGGTACCGGGTAGTAGGGTAACGGGCATTTTTAAAAACATTTTCTATTTCATAAAATTTATTCTACAAAAATACTTTTCTTCCTTTGAAATACTTTTTAAAACAACCCATTACCCTACTACTCATTACCTTTTATCTAAATAAATAAATGTTAATTTATGTTATTCTCTCACATTCTCTCACATTCTCTCACATTCTCTCATATCCTTTTTTAACTTTATATTTTTATAAATTTATATATTTATAATCGAACTGAATTCATCGCGTGCGCGTTTGACTGTCGCTCGAATAAATTAGAGCTGGCACACGAAAATCAGAGCTGGCACACGAAAATCAGAGCTGGCACACGAAAATCTGGCACACGAAACGAGCTGGTACACGAAAATCAGACCTGGCACACGAAAATCAGACCTGGCACCCGAAAAATCGACCTGGCACCCGGAAAATCGACCTGGCACCCGAAAATCGACCTGGCACCCCAAAAATCGACCTGGCACCCCAAAAATCGACCTGGCACCCCAAAAATCGACCTGGCACCCCAAAATCGACCTGGCACCCAAAAATCGACCTGGCACCCCAAAAATCGACCTGGCACCCCAAAAATCGACCTGGCACCCCAAATCTATCTGAACATTAAATGCAACAGCCAATGTAACACCCAATATGATAAGATTCGAGTGCCACATTCGATTTCGAGACGCGTAATTTGGCGAGTTAGTTTTGTAACACCTTCTCAGTACGTTCATCAAGGAAACGATTTCAGAAATCGCAAAGTCACATCCAAGGTAATTCCCAAGAGCCACTCTGCCGCCCCAACGCCCCGCCGCCAAACCCACAATGCAGCGAAGTGAGAGTGTAAACATAACCCCAGAGCAGTACGAGCACAGAAAAAAGAAAGCTGAACCTTTGTTGCATACCCTTCAGGCTTATGTATTTAAGCAACAGACAGAACACCCCCCTCCCAAGTTTGTAGGAACGGGCGCACCAGGTTCGATCGAAACATGGGCGAAAGGTTACCCCTCGGCTGTTTTCACAACCACCGTCAGACTTGAATACTGCAACACTATTTTTGAGTTACCTTTCAAACCCAACCCCCACCAGTTAGGCACAATCCTGCAGCACGTCGATCCCGTGGAGGGTGAGAAGTTGGTAGCCCACATGCACACCCAGCGAGCGATCCAGGAGTTAGCCAAAGCGCAGCTCTCAAACGAAATAGCCCAAGAAAATAAGCCCCTTTCTGAAATGACTGATGAGGAAATAGAGGACCGCCTAGCCAGGCGGAAAGCTGCGAAAGCTGAGCGCGAGGCTGCAGCGATCGCAGCCGCCGACTCGCTTCTTACTCCCACCCCCCCGTTGCGACCTTCCAGCCCGACAGGTTCTAACAAGTCGGGTGGGATCCTGTCAGGTCTGCTTGGTAGAGGAGCTTAAAGGTTCGCGTTCTATTTTCCCATGATCTTCTTTAGCTTACTTGATCTGCTTGCCTATACCTGTTCTGCCTTGTTTTTACTTGATATGTTCTTCTCTGTCTGCCTGCCTTTCTTTTCTTTACTAACCTCGCAGGAGAAGAACGATCCCCCCGAATAGAAAGCACAGTGGTCCCCCCTTTTAACACACAGACTGCAGCCTTCGGGAATATGCGACTTGTGTGCGGGGGGACTGCCGCCTTGGTCGGGCTCTGTTAGCTCCGGAACGGGGCGCAGAGATATCCGGAGGTTCGTTCTTGGGGGATCGCAGGTAAGTATCTCTTTCCTTTAAAGCCTGTGCTCTTTTTACTTCTTGATCTAACTTTGTAAGTGTTTTTGCCTGGCAGATCACCATGCCCCCCAAGTCTCCCGCCGCCAAACGTCAGCGCACTGAAGAGCCGGACTGGCTAGCCTGGGCGATCGACACGGACAAGAAGGAGTCCGAAGGAGACCACTACCACCCCGACCAACATGGTGCTGTGTGTAACCACGGGAATACCCATGATCTGAAAGAGTTTGTGAGAGAGGGACCTTGGTGCTCCGAGTGGTGGATCTGGCGGCGTTTTGGCGGGCTCGTGACCTATTTTAAGACTCGTGAGGACAACCTTAGGAAAGAGCTGAGTGGGGAGCTTTATAAGCTCCAAAAAACTGTCTCCGATCTTGGACTGCAAGTCCAAGGTGCTGCTGGAAAGGCTGCTTTTTCCCCGCCGCCGCCGCCAGCAGCTGCCATGACGCCGCCGCAGTTTGGCTCGGGGAACACCGCCGGTTCGGTGATCGCCGTGGACGAGCCCGAGAAACGGAAGATCGACTTCGACTCGGAGTGCATGCGCCGAGAGTTTTTACTTGCACCTGATCGTCTGACTGAACTAGACGTCCGATACATACTCTATTTCAAGGAACTTCTTGAAAACAAGTTTGTCGTGATCGACAAAAACAAGATATGCATAGAATACCCTCGTGATCGGGCAGCGATCCCTGACTTGTAATACACTTTTTGAATATTATTTTCTGCTGATCTTACATGATCCTGTAATATTTTTGTTCAATACCTTGCTTGTAATACTGTTTGCATATAATACTTGCTTATCTTGTATATTATTTTTTAGCATATCTTGCATTGCCTTGTTTTTTTGATAACTTGCAAGTAGTATTTTCCAGCCTGTTTATTTCACATTTAATATTCAGCATATCTTCCCTTGTTTGTTATTTTCCAGCAGTTATATTCTTACATAGCTTAATAGTTTTCAGCATATTATGCCTTGCTTGCATATAATATTCATATTCAGCCGTTGGTGAAAAGCATAATAGTTAGCATTATTTTTCTTGCCTTGCCTATTCAACTTGCCTATTCAACTTGCGTATTCAATAGTTAGTAAATAACATATTTACTTAGCATTATTTTTCAGCATACAGTATTTTGCTTTAATAGCCGACTTATCTTGCGTGGTAACTTGCCTTAAACTCGTAGATAAATTTCCAGTATCAGATTTACTTGTTTGGGTCATAACTTTTGATATACTTATCCAAATCACTCCCAAAATTTTTTGTGTTTATCTACATTTTAATACGGACATTTTGAGCTATTGAAAGCCCCAAAAAGATGAGTGCAAATGTCACAACTGAAAATTGCTCTTGACACTCACGGAAGCGGGGTGGACCTTGTTTGAGTCATAACTTTTGAAATACTTGACCGTTTTGGCTGAAAAAAAAGGGGTAAGAGCTTTTTAATAGACGAACATTTTGACATATCGTATGCAACATTTGGAGCAATATAACTTCCAAACTGAATATCATTTCTTTTGTCTTTAAAATAACCGAAAATAATAGGTTATATTCATCGGGTCATAACTTTTGATATACTTATCCAAATCACTCCCAAAAAGTTTTGTGTTTATCTACATTTCAATACGGACATTTTCAGCTATTGAAAGCCCCGAAAAGATGTGTGCAAATGTCACAACTGGAAATTGCGGTTGCGGTTGGTTTTATTGTTTGGGTCATAACTTTTGATATACTTATCCAAATCACTCCCAAAAAATTTTGTGTTTATCTACATTTCAATACGGACATTTTGAGCTATTGAAAGCCCATTTTCTTTTTTTCTAATCAGGTTTTATGCCGCATTTTTGTCTAATTGAGCTTGAATTTTTTTGAGCGCCGCCTCTCTTTCATCTTCGGTATATTCTAAACTATTCAAATATTGAGTATAAGCCGTGTTTGGTTCGTGGGCTGCGACTTCCGATAATTTTACGATATCTACCTTGAATATTTTTGAATAAATGTTTTCGGTCATTTTTCGGAAGATTTGATTTCCGATTCCAAGAATTGAGGTCATTTTTTTGCCCAAAGCCGATGATGTAAATGGTCTTGGTGGTTTTGCGTTTGTCTCTAGAAGATGTTCTCGTGGATTGTTTTTATCCTTTATCGAATCATTGATATACTTTTGCACTAATGGATTTATAATGTAATCAATTTTGAAACTATTACCCGTTTTTAAATCGTGAATTCGCATATGTCCATTGTTAAAATTGTAGTAGTTTGCATTTTCATCGGTCATTTGATTATCACTTTTGACCAGTTTTACATTGTCATAATCTATTCGTGGAGTAAAGCTTAAGGACTCTTTACTCAAATCTTGTTTTGAATACATCCCGATGCTATAAAGCATAGCTACTAAATGGTCCATTGAACTCGGTTTTGACTTTCTTAATTCTAATTCTTTTTTGAAAACATTAATAAAGTCGTCGACATAATCGGTGGTATCACTTATCTTTTTATTAATCTTGCTTCCTTGTATGCTTCGTTGTAATATTTTAGCTTGTAAATCAAAAAATTTGTAACGTTCGATTCCAATAATTTTCATTAAATCCTCGTTCTTGGTATTATACAACTTGGGAGTTAATTGAACTTGTTTAATTCTTGTCGTTTCATTTTTATATGCCGTATTTAACATTTCAAGTATTTCTTCATTAGTATATTTTGTATACAACTCCGTCCATTTGGTTGCTTGTAAACTAAACACCTTGACAAAATTGTTGACAACATTTTTCCATTGCTTTTTGGTAGCTTCGGAAATGCCCTCATCCGAATCTAAAATTTCGAAAATTTCATCTCTTGATAGTACATCTTTTTGACCCGAAGGTGGTAGTGTGTTGGAAGGTGTAGTAGTGGAGGCGGTTTGTGTAGTTGTCGTATTAGATGTTTGAGTTGTCGTTTGAGCTCGTATTGGTCGTGGTCTTGGTACGGCAAATTTCAGTTTTCGTTCCTCCGCACACCTCGATAAAAAGGCTTTTTGTTCTCGTGACCAATCATACTTTTCTAGAGTATCTTCTTGTGGGCAATAATTAGGATTATTTTTAGCTCTTAATATGATTTTTTCCATATTTTGTTGAGTCTTGGTTTTATTATAATATTGTCGCATTTGAGCTCGTTTTTTTTCGTCGATTGCATATAATTTTTCTCGGATTTCTCTTGTTAAATATGGTTCCGGATAGTCGTTTTTCAAACGGTATTCTTTTTCCGCCATTCTTTTTTCCGGTGTGCTCATCTTATACTATCTACGACTATTTTCTTTAAGTTAAAAAAACGTAAGAAAATGTGTTTTCTTATAATGTATGAGACTTTTAGAGTTATTTTGTGGCACGTGCTCGGTATCAAATGCGTTATGTACAAAATATTCCGATTGTGAAGTTGTGTCTCTTGACATTCTTAAAAAATTTAACGCTACGATTACAACTAACATCCTAGATTGGGATTACACAATCTACAAACCAAAACATTTTGATATAATATGGGCAAGCCCTCCGTGCACAAGTTATTCAAAAGCACATAGAAAAGGTGTCCGAAATCTAAATTTGGCTGATGCGATGGTAAAACGAACATTGACCATTATAGAATATCTCCAACCCAACTATTGGTATATTGAAAACCCATCGGACGGTGGCTTGTTGCAACATAGAGATTTTATGCAATCATTAACACAATACAAGCATACGTGTTCATATTGCAAATACGGGTTTGGTTATCGTAAAACCACAAATATTTGGACAAATAAACAAAACCTTGAGTTGAAAATGTGTTCCAAAAAAACATCTTATTGTGATACTAAAATAAATTATGGGAAGCACATTGAAACCGCACAACGGACGCGTAGCTCAAATGCAAATATTGGTTACGGCGTTAAATGTGTAGAAAGTGCATATCGCATTCCCTATAATCTTATACTCGATTTAATGCCATAAAAGGTATTGGGTTGCGGGTAATGGGCATTTCTAAAAAAAAATTCAAAATGCTATAAGTTTTTTTACAAAAATACTTTTCTTCCTTTGAAATAGTTTTTAAAACAACCCATTACCCCATACCCCGTACTTTTTACATTATATATATATATATATATAACTTTAAGACATAACTATACTAGAGTATACTTGAAGCACTAACAACATAACAAGTATTCACTATATACACCGAATACTAACAATCTCGCTTTTGATATGGCTTCTACTTCGAATTTGTTGTACGACGCTCCCCACGACATTCAAGTAATCATTTGGAAATCCTATTTTTCAAATATTGTCTTGAAAGAATTGAAAGCACGTGCTTGTCAAGAATACACATTTATCAATAAAAAATGGTATGATGTTTTATACACCAAAAATCGTCCTCATTTATATGATTTTTATTGTTGTAATGACATTGTAATGTCTTTGAATATTAAGAAGAAAAATATAAAAATTAATATCAAAAAAGGCAATGATATTCGATATATATTTATGGTGGAATATGAGAAGAATAAGGACGCCCTACAAAGAAATTGCGAAGACAACAATTTGAGCATTAAAGGAACGATGAAAATATTAAGCAATAGATTGAAGTCTTTATAATTTGTTATTGATAATTAAAACCTAGCAAAGACTTCTTTGTTAACATATATAATTTGTCACGTTCACTTAACTCCACGGATGGCGATTCGTTGATTTCGCTTTTAGATACTTTTTTACTTTTTTTTTGTTCTTTACAACAATTTCTTCCTCCTCACTCGATTCGCCACTTGACTCTTGTACATAAACAACTTTTTTCTTGGGCTTAATTTTTTTAATAGATTTTTTATGAATTGTCACCTCGTCCGTTTGATGGTCTTTTAATTGTTCCTCATCTATTGAATCGTTAGTATCACATTCGGGTTCGGAATCATCCTTGGTCACCGCCTTTGATATCACTTTTTGAGCTTTTTCGTGCATTTCCCTCTTTTCTATTTCATTTGCTAATTTGATGTCGGCTTTTTGTTTAGATTTTTCACGTCGAATCGCTAACGCCTTCTCTCGAGCCTTGGCAAGAATTTGTTTGTGTTCATCGGACAACGGTTCACCTTTCTTTGGCATTTAATATAAACAAAAAGAAAATAAGCCAAACTAAATTTA
Source organism: Cymbomonas tetramitiformis (assembly GCA_001247695.2). Lineage (NCBI taxonomy): Eukaryota > Viridiplantae > Chlorophyta > Pyramimonadophyceae > Pyramimonadales > Pyramimonadaceae > Cymbomonas > Cymbomonas tetramitiformis. Next base: position 12,887 of record LGRX02026254.1, on the reverse strand, counting down.
CTTGCTTTCACTTTTGTTTTGTGGCATATATATACCACCTATACTAGATTGATTGGGATACTTTAAATGTTTAATTTGTGGATGATAACGAGGTCTATAGAACACAACCGTTTCCGCGTTAATTGGCGTTTTATTTGTCACAAGATAACTCTTATAACCTACTCCGTCCGGATATGAACCTCGCGAACTTCTTTCAAAATATCGACTTACGGAGCGGCACGGTTCTATCATCGAGGATGCCGGGCGGTGAGTGTTCATTAACATAGGATTCATAGGTCCATTGTTACCTCGGAATTTTGAAAATTCATTTAACTTATTACCACCTACAATCGGTTCATTGACGACATATTGTGGAGCTTGGAGACCGGAGCGAATTTTCATTTGGTTTTGGAATCCTTTTATGCGTAAAGACATTTCTTTTATATAATAATTGTTAATATAATAATTCGATAAATATGGCGTCATTTCACACCAAGACTTTTACAAAATATGACGACTATGCTACTCCTAAGTCCGCTTTTGAAAATATCAAACAATTTATTCCGAAAGAAAAAATCTTATATGAACCGTTTTATTGTGATGGAATTGCGGGCGAATACCTACAAGAGATTGGTTGCCAAAAGGTTATACACAAACCAACTCTAGATTTTTTCATAGATAGTGAAACATTAGATTATGATTTCATATTGTCAAACATCCCATATTCCCAAAAAAAAGAAGTATTGACGCATTTAAAGAAAATTGGCAAACCGTTTATGTTGTTGTGTCCGATATCAATGCTCAACACAAACTATTTGCGCGAATTATTTGCAAATGACATCCAATTAATAATACCTAGGAAACGAATTCAATTTTACAAAATTGTAAATAAAGAAAGAACTTTCCCGGGAAAATGTAATTTTGAAACGGCGTGGTTTTGTTATAAAATGAAATTACCTCGAGACTTAAATTTCCTCTCTTGAAAATTTATTTTCTATTTCTCCAATATTCCCTTCCATAAGAAACATATATCTCGCGGTCTTGTTTTACATTTCGATTTAATACTATGTTCCCTACATTGTTGATTCTTGCATTATTCTTACATCCCATTTTTCTAGCATCTAGAGGCGTACAACTATTGTATTTGCCCGCGACCGAATTGGTTTTTGCGGCATCAAAATATGCATTTGGATTGTTGCTCCAAATATGAGTCCTATCCTTCACACTCGGAAATTTGGCGTTCATTTGTTGTAACGTCATTTTGTCGGTTCCAATAGTGTATCTTCCAACCATCGTGCCTTTCTTTAAATTGCTCTTGGCATATACACCTTGACCCGAGTTAGGTATTTGGCTATCGCCGACTACAACTTGCTTGTGTACATAACATAATGGACTCCATTTGCAAGTCATATTCTTACATCGATGCCCGGATTTGGTCATAGCCGTACATCTTTCACAAGGAGTTTTCATATATATTTACTATTAACTTTCCATTTTTAAATTGGCATTCGGTACTATTAGCTCATTAAAGCATTTCCGATACTTCTTATTTGAATCTTTGGGGTTCAAGTCTATAAGCAAAAAACAATATTTTTCTTTGGTAGCATAATCATATACTTCCATAAATTCTTCAAGAGGTATCTCTCCCGAAACACTTTTATATACATTTTCCATCTCTTTCTCGTCATATATTTTGAACAAACATAATGCCGTTGCATTGTTTCTTACGGCACGAGGTAAACCAAATTGGGCGCTTGAAAAGTTTTGGACGCAAATCAACAAACTCAAGCCTAGAGCACCTCCCATATTTTTTGAGAACATTCCGCAATGTCTATGCCGTACACACATATTTATAAATTTTCGGTTACCAAACAACCGAGTGCTTTGTGCATCATCAACGAATGCTATGATTCTCGGTTGATGATGATACTTATATGTCGGTGGTTGATAATTGTTTGAAGCAAATTTTAACAAGTATTCTGGTGGGATATCGAGTATACTTACCGAATCGCTATGTATCATTTTCATAACTTGCTTGTAAATTTCCAATTCTTTTAAATAGTTTTCATAACCTTCCGCTTCATTGTCCATAATTTCTAATACATTATCAATGGTTTTTGGGTCGTCCGGGTCGAACACATCTTCATCCTCTATATCTAGGTCTTCCATTAGTGATTTATTGGATGAGAATGTTGAGCTTATGCACAATATACGGTCGCAATTGTCATCTTGTTTAAGCATTCGTAAATAGTTACACGCCGAGGTCGATTTGGCTGAACCACGACGACCTACCAATAAAATGTTGAATGGTTGTTTCAATAGGTTTTCGCCCGTTTCGTATTGAAATGCACTAGCTTTGGGCGGTTGAATTTTAAGTTTTGTATCATTCAATTTAATTGTTTTCATTAATATAATACTATTTAAAAAATGAATTGCATTGCCGACATTCCCGAAAAGTGCTTTACCTACCGGCAAAAGGAACTTATGTGCGACTATTTTAAACATTATAAGGAACTACATCCACATCTCCCCCATTCGATTCTAGTATACACAATTAAAGCATATATGGTAAATCCCGACAAATTCCAAAATTGGTACGATAATAAATCCTTGGTAAAACCGAAACCACGTGAAACTCAAGAAGATTATTACAAGTATGCCAAAATGAGTGAACAAGAGCTAAGCGATTATGTTAAAAATAATGTAACCATATAGTAACGATGAATGTCTCGAAATTCTCAAAAATGTTATACTTTAATAGCGAACAAAATAGTTTACTCGATTCACGACTGGGTCAATATAATATTCCGAGTCAATTGCTTTCATATAAGACGACGGACCAATTGCAACTCACCGTTAATGATTTTTACATTGAAAAGACATTTTATGATATAAATCAAACGAACAATACATTTTTTTTGGGAGACAAAACAGCTAATGCCAACAAGTTGTTTAAAATTGAAATCAACCCCCAAAATTTTCCTTTTCCTAAAACATTTGACGACGCACAAATTTTGGCGGCTATAGGCGATGCTATAAATAATCAACTAGGACCCGCCGGTTCCGCCGTGACGGTGACGGCTAGTGTAGCAACACAAGCCGATGCAAACCTCAAATTAATTGTGTTGGAATTCGACAATGATTTGGAAGATAAGTTTGATTTTTACTCCTTCGCAACCAAAAGCATAGCGAGGTGTAGCGGAACTTTGTTAAATGCAATAAGCCCTTTTGCATCAACGGTAAACGATGCACTCAACAACGATTCGAGCGAACTTTTAGGGGGCAATCCGGTTCGGGAGCGAGATTTGGTAGGCAAATCTGAATTGAGCCAATTAGAACCGATGTTTCAAAAGACATCATCAAAGACTATGCAAAGCTACTTTCCATTTACATCGAACACAATTCGAGAGTTATATCTCCGCACACAATCGTTAGTTTCAAGCTCGGCTTTAGAGGTTGTTAATCTAAGTCAAGCTAGTGACGACCAAGTCGGTGAGATGATATCTAGTGATATATTATTTAAAATTGCTATCGACGACTTATCTAAGCCATCATTTTCATATATAGATGCCAACAACAATTATAGCGTTATCATAAGTCCAAGTCTATTGTCACAAATAAACTTTGCATTAACGGACTCACGTGGAAGACTAATGTTTCAAATTTCAAAAGACAATGGTCGGACGCCGTCGTCTCTTATTAGCCAAGCTCGCTCAGGAAATGTATATTTCAGTTTTTCATTAAAAGTTGAAGTTATAAGCAATGATTCGCAATAAATTTATCTGTATTATATATTATTATAAAGAAATGTTAGACAGCTATTATCCCGAATCTTTAAGTTATGCGACGACTCAAATGACAGATTTTAGCCAGAATCAATTTGAATTATTGACATCAAACTCGACCGTTGTGAATGGTGGAGGAGGTTCTTTGGAGATAAATTTACCTATAAATAGTTTTATCGACACGCGCAAATTTGCTATAAGATTCTTTGCCAAAACCAATCGTGCATTTACGTACGATAGTGGAGGAGGTGCATTGAAAACGTGTCATTCATTTTTGCCGGAAATATTCAACCTATTCTCTAGATATGAGGTAAGTATAAATGGTGTTATTGTAAATCAATCGGTGGCTCAAGCATCTGACATTCAAGAGGTTAAACATCTAGTTAGCGACCATTTAGAAAACGAAATAACATATAGAAGCGTGTTGTCGAATTGTGGCTCGGAGGGTATCCAATTAACTAATGGATTGATAACGGGTTCAGCTGACGAAGATAATCAAGCGGGTGACTTTGAAGGGCGAGAATTTATTTTGAACAATCTTTTAGGATTTTTAGGAACTTGTGAGCCATCCATAATTGACTCGAGCACACTCGGGGCAATACGTATCAGGCTCTTTACCGACAATGCAGTAACGTGTTTGTTATATGGCGAACAAGGTCAAGCCGCCGGGGTATTTACTACCAAAGCAGCTGCTGCTCAAACATTTGCTCAAAATGCAAGCTTTACGTTATCTCAAGTTTCTGCATCAATCACTACATTATCCTTTTCAAGTGGAGTTGTGGAACAAAATATAGAGGAATTGATTTCAAAAGGAGCATTGACAATCATCTTTGAAAATTATGCGACATTTTTCCAAAGCGATTCGACCAATAATAAAAATGTACGATTTGCACTATCGGTCAATTGTTGGAATAAAGCTTATATATGCCATAACCCGTCCTTTAAATTATCGAACCGTAAACGAAACCGGGATTGCACAATATACTAATCGTCTCGGACGTCTTTATCAATTGCCATCTAAAATGTATGGCGGTAATAGAGCCTTTCGTTACTCTTGGAGCGTAAACAACGTGTTGACCCCTGCATTTCCTAATTCGCCTTTACAAGCCTATATGAATATCACTCATTCACAAGGTGACCAATATTCAATGATGGGTTCAAATCATATGCAATCGAGAACTGATTATTTCAACAATTCTTTTATATTGCCTTTAAATTTGTGTTTGGATAATGAACCGCGCCGATTGAGTGGATACTCAAGTTTAGGCACTAATAGTAGTTGCTATTTACAATGTACGGCTAGCGACAATGCATCGGCTGCCGGTGTAGCATTTGACTCTGGCAATGCGGCTACGGGTGGACCCAATGAAACTATGATTATATGTATGTTCACTTCTAAATTAATGGTATCAGCCGGACGAGTTATTTCGGTCGAATTATGATGACATTATTTATACATAGCAAGGAGTTGTTAATATAGGGTCTTCCACTAATTTCCGATGGTCATACAATTTAAACCATATGACTACATATCGTGTACCTTCAAAATTGTCCATTATCACTTCGTGGGGTAATCTTCCATCTACCTTTAACACTTTGTTTCGATTGTAAAAGTCACCGATGATTTGGTCATTTGAGTCGTAACACCTTAATGGCGCGCCTTTAAAATCTCCGAGCGCCATTGCATATTGAAAACTTATATCTTCTTTATCGACGTGTTTTTTCACATACGTGCCGGGTTCCATTTTTGCATAATTGACAACGTACTCGCCTTCCGAAAAATCTTTATCAATGATACTTATCAATTCCTTCGAAACCGCCCATAATGCTTGCTTCCATTTAGGAAGTTTTCTATCTTCGACTTTACTCACACAAACACCTTTGCCTTTCTTATGAGGCATATTGTGAGGTGTTTGCATACCGCCACCACCCAATGCTCCGGTGGTGTTTCCAAGCATAAATGACCAATTTAGGTTGAAGCGAATCTTTTTTGTTTTGTCTCGATATTGTTTATTCAATTTTACATTGCTCAACATACTTTCAATTTCACTCATCAAGTTTTGTACATATGGTAAATTCGTAATTTTTTGTGCCGTAGGCTTTATCACTTGAAAAGTGGAGTATTCCTTATGTGACCCGCATTGCCAATGATTGTCGTTTGTTTCGTCATAAAATGCATAAGTATAATGCCAAGAGTATAAATGATTATCTTCGGTAATCTCCCAAGTTTCCCAATCACTTGGCTCATCAGTCCAAAAAATATGCTTCTTATTTTCGTGAGCACTCAAATACATTTTGTCTTCTTTTCTCTTTACATAAACATACAAGTTATCGCATCTTTCAATTTCCACATCAATTGTCTTATTACCCCATTTGAGCATCGCGGAGTAAGACATATTTGTGAAAGTAAGTAGAAGTAAGTAAAGTATATATGTATGTACTTGAGTATGTTGTAAATAATTCAAGTATACCTTATAGAGTTTATGTCTTAAAGTTAAAAATTTTAGGATAGATTGGGTAATGGGTATGTGGTAATGGGTTGTTTATAAAAGTATATCAAAGAAAGAATATCATTTTGTATATTTATTTTTAATTATTTGAAAATGTTTTGCAAAAGTACCAATTACTCGGAACCCGGTACCATAACCTTACGTGTGTTGCTTTATTGAACATATATGCTATGAACAACGCATTTAAAGCTTCGGTCACTTATAACACTAATCTGGTAGCGCGATGCCTACATCCGAAGCACAAAAAGCAGCAGCCAAACGATATAGAGAAAGGAATCGGGAAAGGTATAATGCGTCACAAAAAAAATATAATGCATCTTGGTATGACCGTAATCGTCTTCTGCATTGTGAAAAAGTTAAGAGGTCATATCACCAAAAGAAAATAAAAAATGCTGATAATATATATGCTATTAAAATTTAACTTAAAGAAAAACCGTATTCATAGTATATAGAAACAATGAATTATAATAAATTCCCCGAGCAAATTACTTTAAGTGAGACCTATTTTAAGTATGAGGTTATGGAACTTTTACTTAAAGTAGATGTAAATTCCAAAGGTTATGATATAGAGAATATGATGTGGCGCGAGGAGCAAACCAAATTGAAGAAGATGCATAAGTTTATGAGTAAAAAGACACATATGAACACCATAACTTACAAAAAAGCACCATACAATTTAGGTAGATATTACCCGGTGAGTGATAAGTATAATACTTGTTGTTTCCAAAATCAATATAATGTTATCCGCCGACTTGTTATGGACGGAAACTACATTTCATTTGATTTAGAAAATGCGCATCCAACAATCATATCTCAATTGTGTGAGAAGTATAACATTGAATGCTCGGCGATAAACGATTACATTGTGAATAGAGAAAGTATATTTTACAACATTCAACGAAGTTATAATGTGAGTAGAGCTAATGCAAAACACTTGATGTTAATATTGACATTTGGAGGCTCATTTCAAACTTGGTTAAATGAACTTAAACTTCCTAAACATCAATATATAGATTGTATAAAACAATATGAAGACCAAATAAAAAATATACTTACAAATGATGCCCTCGAGCACTTTCCAAAATTTGCAAAAGCCGTACAAGTAGCTTGTGAAGTAAAAAAACAAGACAAAAGAAATGGCAAAATTCAGGAGTGCATTGGGGTTGTATATTCAAGAAATAGAGAGTCGGATGATGATGTGTATATATGACTATTTGGTGACGAATACTAAAATGAAGCCTGCGGCACTAATCCACGACGAGATTTTGGTATATAAAGACGATAATGTCGACATTGACAAAGTAATAAGCGAGTTGAAAGTATGTATAAAAGCACACACGTGTTTTGAAATGCAATTGAAATGTCAAGCAACTTCCGCCACGGATGAAGATTGTCGATGGCTTGAATCCCACCAACCTTTCATCGATGACATAGATGAACGACGTAGTGACCAAGTACATTGTGACCTAATACTCGAACAATTTCAAGACCAAATTTTTATCACACCATTGGGGTTAATGATATATGACGAAGAAGACGGTAGGTGGACACTTGATAAACATAAAGGGAAAGGTTTGCATCTAAAAATCATTGAGAGCAACTACACCAAAATATTTATAAATGTTAGTTCCAAAGATGAATCAAAGTCTTTTATGAGTTTGTATGAACCCGCATACAAGCTAGTCTCTCAAAAAGCACCCGTGCTGATAGAGTTTGACGTGTCGAAAAGTAAAGGGTACCTTCTTTTCGATAATGGTGTGTTGGATTTGAAAAACTTTGAATTATTGAAGAAGCATCCAAGCTATAACTTTATCAACAAAATACATCGGGACTATAATGTTTCGGAAGATTACTCCGAATTGAAATCTGAGGTGATTAGGAGATTGTTTGATAACCCAATTACCAACATTGAAAAACGAGATTATGTGCTTGAGCAATTAGCAAGGGGGATGGCGGGTGAAATATGTGATAGACAATTTATGTTTTTGATAGGTGACACGGCTTGCGGAAAAGGGAAATTGACTTCATTGTTAAAACGTGCATTTGAAGAATTCCAATATGAATTTGATGGAGAAAATTTAAAAGCCAAAAAGTACAAATCCGATATGGAAAATGAACGAAAATGGACTTGGGCGGTTGAGCTGTGGCATAGACGTTTTGCAATAAGTAATGAATGTGACATAGGTGTTGAAGCGACAAAAAATAATTTTGGCGAACACAAAATGAGAATTGAAAAGTTGTCCGCAACCATCTTGAAAAAGTTTTGCAGTGGCGGGAACGAAACATTACCGATGCGAGAGTTGTATCAAAACGCCACAAATGTCAAAATACAAGCATATATGCTTTGTCTATCCAACGATACACCCGAGGTTGAAGGGGTCGATAGAGCATACACGGATAGAGCAAATTATGTTCAATGTGATAGAACATCTAGCGATAGCATTATGGAACCAAACGATGCTTACTTTGTGAGAGATGATAGCATTGATAATTTCGTAAACCAAGTAAATGTAGCGGATGCATTTATTAGTATATTGTGCGACTATTATCGAAAAAGTATTATCAATGGTCGAACTCCCAAACCTGAATTTGTCAAATCTGAAGTAGCGGAAAGAACGGGTTCTAATAGAGGTGGATTTGAATGGATTGAGGCTAATTATGAGATTTACAAAAGTAAAGACATTCTAAAAGACTTCAAAGGTGTAATGACAAAAGAAGGAATATATAGATTTGATTGGAAAAAAGTTGGTGATTGGTATGTTATTATTGAAAACGTACACGATTGGTTTATAAAAGATGGAAATTTAATGACCGCAACCGAATTTGGCAAGCTTTTAACAAAACATCATATATATCCCGCTCAACGAAAAATCAATGGTAGGACTAAACGTGTACGTGTTGGAATGCGCAAACCTCAAAGACACTCCGATGATGATGAATCGGATGCTTAATATACAATTGTTAAACATAAATATATATACATATAATATACATAAAAGGTATTGGGTACGTGGTAATGGGTTGTTTTAAAAAGTATTTCAAAAGAAGAAAAGTATTTTTGTAGAATAAATTTTATGAAATAGAAAATGTTTTTAAAAATGCCCATTACTAGCTACCCGCTACTTGATAGAATTCAAACAAAATAATTGAAATCTGGTCTTACCCAAATTAATACACCTTCACCCGCTCCTGCAACTTTTGATTCCATTGCTGTACCAATAATCGAATCTCCCGCATTAATCTGAGCGCTAATAATCTCACCATTTACTATGCATTTAACACGTTGCCCTTTAACGTAGGTGTTGTCCGCAGCAGTTGCATTTCTGCAAGTAGTAAACCCACGACCTATCAATACGAAACACGATTGGCTTGCGGCACTGTCTTGAATACAGACACCGATGGGGGTGCAGTTTTGATTACTTTGAGTATACGAGTTATTGAATGGTTGAACTCCATTCACGGTGTTTATTCCATCATCATCGAACATAACAATAGTCGAAGCTGAAATCGTATCGGCGGTGTTATTAACAAATGTAAATACATCGCCCGTAAATCTCAACGGATTTGCTGGAAGAGTCGTATGCGCATATGCTTTCGTGATAAGTGTCAAAGGAACACCCGTTAGTGTGAGTGAGTTGGTTGAACTTGGATAAGCGTAATTTAATGAATTGGATAGAATGATACCCGCTGCATCTAGGTCCCCACTAAGATTTATGTTTGAAGCGGTGTCCCCGTTTGCGACCACTTGTGCGAGCGTACCTATGGAGCCTTGAAGTACTGCGCCACTTCTAACTTCATTTGATGCTGAATCATAATACAATAGCAAACTTTCTGAACCCACATCTGGACTAGCCCTAATAGGTCGAATATAACAACTACTTGCCACACCGGCATTCAATTCAATTCCGCTTGCGTTCAAAACAATTGTGTTATCGGTGTTCACTCCACTTTGAGTAGAGTTTTGTCCAGCTAACGCACCAATATTTAAAGAATTTTCGCCGGCTGAAAATTCTCCTGCATATTTTCCAATATTAATTGCTTCGTCTTTACAATTATTCTGACCACAGTCGTCGCCGATACAAACTGCAAAGCTACCACAATTATTGTTAGCTGCTCCCGAACCAATAGCAATCGTATCATTGGAAGTTGTATTATTTATGGATAATGCATTACGACCAATAGCGATGGAACGTTCACCCATATGGTCGGCGTTTGTGTATCCTTGAGTTTGCTCTCCGATTGATACTTTACCCAAACCGCCCGAACCTGATTCAATTCTAAGATTATTTCCACTAAGTTTCTCTTGATTAATAATTATCGTGCCTGTACCTGTGTATGAAACATCGGCAACACTAGTTGTAGCCCCTCTAGTGGTCACATCTTGAAGTGTAGATGTATCAGGTTGAACTGGAAGATTTGTTAATCCTGACCCATCACCCACAAATGCAGAAGCACTAATACTATTTGTGGTACTGCTTCCTTGGTCAGTTACTGATTGTAGATTCTGGTTTGCACCTGAAGGTAGATTGGTCAACAATGACCCATCCCCTCGATATTTGCCTGAAGTTAATGTAATATCACCTGTATTGAGCACAAGTGGACCGTCGTTTATCAATACCCCACTGCCTAACGGCTCAATATTAATAACCGTTTGGAGGCAAGAGATTTCATTCAACCCTGTTTCGCCGATTTTAACTCTTGTTTGTTCGACCGGGTCTAACGACTTAATCTCGAAAGAGCTGTCAAGGTCATCAAGTCCTGCTGAAAATCGTGATTTGGAGACTGGATTGTTTAATACAAAATCATTGAATTTTATCGAGGTGTGAACTTTCAATGAGCCATCTGTCAATAAAGACATTTGTTCACGCTCGAGTGTTGGGTCTTGTGTGTCAATCCACTTAATATCGTTCTGGTATCGAATATCGCTACCGATGTGCATCGTTTGAAGCGGATTATCAATCGAGCCTATAGTTTGACATTCGACCGTATTTACCACTAATGGGTCACTTACACTTACAATAGGTTTTCCATCTTTCATTAAGGTGTCCACGCTCAAATTCTTTATGAATGCATTTTCGCCTAAAGAGAAAGTCGACATTGTTATATATTATAAACTTAAGATTTTTTTATATCGGGCTAAGTCTTTTTGTATTTCACAGTCCAATTACCACCACCGGGTGTGTCTTCTTCTATATAAAACTGTCCAACGGCTGCGGCAGCTTCAAGCGGCATACTAGCTGGATTTACAAACAAGCCTTGCCCTATATACAGTTTTTTTGCAATGGTGCAACTACCCTTGGTGCGTAAAGGATTGAGACTCGATGCTACGTATTTTCTATTATCATCGGTGTCATCAGAATCATTCTCCGCTGCAATTTTTTGACAAAACCAACGACCATCGGCAGCTAATATAACATCATTATTGGCTTTTATACCGGCATCAGGATTTGCAATATTTGTATATTTCAAAAGATATGATTGTGGATCTGTTATTAAATCAGTAGTAATAGAAATTGTAGGTGGAGAAGGAAAGTTTAGTGCTCGTAAAATGATATTACTTTGAAAGTTGCAAAGCTTACTTACTGTTAAAAAACCTTCAATAAGCACGCCATTTTCACCATTATTTGTATTAATTACTTCTTCATCGCCCTGAATCCACAAACTAGTTCCTCCGCCACCCGAAGGTGGTGGACCACCATTAAACGTCGTACATTGTAAGTTTTTGCAAATGAGGTCATCGCTAACAATCGATGTACTTCCAAGCGAAAAGGCTGACATCTATAATTATTATAATATATAGAGAATATAATATATGCATTCATCAAACCATATTAGGAATTTGCTCCATTTGTCGTGTTCGAGGTATATTTGTTTGTTGCCGTTGCGAATTTTTTGCAGGTATTGGCGTTTTTGACGAATTCACAAATTTGACGCCGTGTACATAAATTACGTTATCGTCAGATTCATCTTTACGAATTCCTTGCTTTTGGTAATCATAATTTGAATGCCAATGTCTATCCTCAAATGCTCGTTGCCTCTTTTTGTCTTTGTTGCGTGGAATGTAAAACAACCAATTTGCAAAACCTTGAAGCTCATCGGGCGCATTCTTCGATGTATACCTAAAATCTGGGTCTATATTTGCTAAGATATCGGGATTCAAATCTTCCGAGACACGATTTGCATAATCTTGCGGACCTTCATCTTCTTTGGCTGAATAGTAGGCATCATACACCGCTAATCCATAAAGACCCGCATCTAAGGATTTTGATGCGATTCTTGCCAAGCCGAGGCGAGCTCTTAATGGCGATACCCTTTCCGATTCTATCTTTTTGGGAGTATAGAATTGGTTGATATCGTGTAGTTCGCTTATTTCACTTTCCGTGCTTGGTTTAGGTAAGACATATTTGACATCATATGTAGCATCCTTGTGCTTTAAACGTCTTGCGCCCATTGATACCAAGTCACCTTCGACGCCGTATATGTTATGAATTCTATCATTTGGAACGTTACCCACAGGTTTTTGAAATGGGTTTATTGCGGGATTGAATAAATGAGCCTCTTTTATTCTAGATTCTTTAGATGCATATTTTTCCATTAGATAATTTTGTACACC
>LGRX02026253.1:0-24565 GCA_001247695.2 Cymbomonas tetramitiformis | reverse complement strand
AATGACGTGCTACCTAACGAAGGTCTTTCGGACCTCCTGTACTCCAATTACTATGAAGGTAGGGGAAGGGGGGAGGGGGGGTCGCGGGGTAATAGGGTTGCAATGCCCCGAAAAGGAGAGCATTTCTCCGCGCTACGTGAAGAATCGGCTCGCCAAGTTCCCCCCAATGCATCCGAGGACGAGGTCGTGCTTGCGCCCGCAAGAACACCTCGTACGGCCCCGGGCCACCGTGGCCTTTCCCTCCAACAACAACAACAACGACCAGTGGACAAAAGCAATGTGCCACGACTATCCCGCCAGGCCATGCGTAACCCAGCTCCTCACCCAGTACCCTCGACACCACATCCAAGTTTGGTGAATGGTACCACCCGGGTGCCGGCGGCCGTGACCATGGGGAGCCGCGGGGCGATTGCGGTTGAGGTATCGGCTAGGGGGAAGCGGGTGGTCTTGCGAGATGATGAAATCCAACGCATTAAGGTTTGGATGCGCACTCACATTCCGGCGTATGGAGACCTGGTGGAGAGATGGGAGAAGTATGCGGAGGACGCGCGCAGGTGATCCCATCATTTCCTGAGCAGTTGTTGGTCCTGTACGTTCTGACGCCGCTATTACGTCGTTAGTACGCCTTTAGCGTACTAACGGCAATATATGACTGTGCACAGATGGAATGCCAAGATGCGGTCGCGAAACAAAAAATACGGGCTCGCGGTTTGTACAAAGGAGGGTAGTAAGCCTGAGCACATACGCGAACCCGTATTTGGAGCATATGCGGATCCGACAGAATGGCTGGGCCGAAAGTTCACAAAGGACGAGATGTTGCTCATGGCGGGGCCGGCACCGGTTTGCTATAGTTTCGCGCACATTAAGATCGGCGACGCCCATTACCGCACGGCTACGACCGATCGGAATAAGCGCACCGTGCATAGCTATTTTCGTACGTTCTTCGTGAATGAAGAAATGGACAGTGATGGGAACGTAATCTTCAACGAGAAGGGTGAGCCAAAAACCGATGAAATCGACAGGAGAGGAAGCAACGACAATGTATCGTGCAGTTATGATGTCTTTAGTATTTCGGTAGCATGTGATTAGCACAAGGATACCATGCTAACCGCATATTAAGGGCATTTGGACCAGCAATGGTGGTTTTCACAATCGTGGGCTTGGCGAAATGCAGGGTTACAGGCACGGCCGCATTATTACCAAAATACAGCGAGTGGAGATTGCTGGAGAGTTGTACACCTTACTCAAGTGCGATTGGCTTGCAAAGCCGACAGAGAAACAGATCAAGGCCTACTCATGAGGAACGCAATTTGGCATCTCCAGCCACGGCATCTCCAGCCCCTAGTGCGTTCCTTCGTGTGTCACTCCTCGGCGTCCACGTGGCACTGTGGGGATTCAGTACTCTGTACCGCACCAGAATCGCCATCAATAGCCAGAGTAGCTCAACGGCAGAGCGCTCGTCCGGTATGCGAGAGGTCACGGGCTCGATCCCGGCCTGGCTCACCTTTTTCGGGCTTCTGGTCTAGCGGTACAGTTTCTGTTTCTCCATGAGGTTATGGGCCCACCACGCTTCCACTGCGCGTCGCGGTTGTGTGGTTGTGCCACGTAGACACTTCAGAGTGAGGTTGTGTCATGAGGAACGCAATTTGGCATCTCCAGCCACGGCATCTCCAGCCCCTAGTGCGTTCCTTCGTGTGTCACTCCTCGGCGTCCACGTGGCACTGTGGGGGTTCAGTACTCTGTACCGCACCAGAATCGCCATCAATAGCCAGAGTAGCTCAACGGCAGAGCGCTCGTCCGGTATGCGAGAGGTCACGGGCTCGATCCCGGCCTGGCTCACCTTTTTCGGGCTTCTGGTCTAGCGGTACAGTTTCTGTTTCTCCATGACCTACCGTCTACGAAACTCCATTCTCGGCCCGGATGATTTGACTAGGACGGTCTACACCTTCAACCCGCACGTTGACCCAGCAGTGTCTATTCTGCGAAAGGCGGGTTAACCCGCCTTAACACGTTGTTACGGCGGGTTACCAATACCTAGGCATTTCTACGATATCGCGCGCGTAATTGACTCCGGTCAAAAAGTAGGAACAACAGGCGTTTATCAACCCTCAAAATTACCCAAAAACAGTTGGCAGAACTCCAGACACTTTGGTCTGAGGATTGGTAATCGACTTCGGGCAAAATGTAGGAACAACAAGCGTTTATCAACCTTCAAAATTACCCCCCAAAAGTTGGCAGAACGCCACACATTTTGGGCTGAGGATTGGTCTATACCGATAGGGAAGTGCTCTAGATCGAAACTTAAGGTCACAAAACATAAAACTTCCTTCAAATAAATAATGTCACTTAGTGCCTTGGGACCACCACGTAGCCTACGCGGAGCAACAATAAACGAAGTTAGGGATTAACCCGCCGTAATTTTCGGGCCAACCCGCCCTAACTTTGAACGCCATTTCAGCCCGGTATAGCCATCCAAGTAGCAGCAATTAAAGTTTCCACACACAAAACTAACTACAATCAACATTGCCAAGCATGGGTTTTATGCGATATCTCGAATTATTGTGGATATTAGAGTGCTCGAATATCGCTCTTAGGTATTGTTAACCCGCCCAAAAATTAGTAGAATAGACAGCAGCCTTTGAGCACAAGCAAGGAGCCATTCATATTACCCAATCGAGTAGAACAACAAGTTGTTATTGTGCCACATCCGTGCATGGAGACCGCCGTTATTCTCGACCCAACGGCCGACTTCTTTGAGTGCATAGGATGACATTAGAATGTTAAATGTGTGATAATGACATGCTAACGCTGACGTGCTATCGGCGTCCTAAGGACATGCTAGCGACATGTATATACTAACGTTCCTACCTTTCCGAGGAATTCCGCTCGCTTACCAACTGACCCGAATCGCATCATACTCCGTGGCATATCCTTCCCCTGCCCTTCTAATCACCATATGACATGTTCCTGACGATCTACGCACCCCCACATGCCTCACCACTCACTACCCCTCGCTCCAGTTGGCGCGAACGCATGCTTAACAGGGAACATATCAAACTTTTATGTCGTACGGCCAACACTCAAACTTTCCATCGGCCAAATTTCGGCCATCCCGGCCAAAATTTAAAATTGCCCGCCGCAGGCGTAAAATTTTAATTTTATGTATCGCAATATCATTAAAATCGCAAAATTTCGGGGGAATTTTCAAAATTTTACATAATTCGTTTCGGCCAACAAGCAAAAGCACACTCGGCCAAACCTCGGCCACACCCCTCATCGTACGGCCACAGACCGGCCATAGGGGGTTGATATGTTCCCTGATGCTTAAGGCGAGTGGCGTTAGCATGCCTTTAGCATGTCTGATGTGTGATAATGACATGCTAACGGTGACGTGCTATCGGCGTCCTAAGGACATGCTAGCGACATACTAACGTTCCTACCTTTCCGAGGAATTCCGCTCGCTTATCAACTGACCCGAATCGCATCATACTCCGTGGCATATCCTTCCCCTGCCTGCCCTTCTAATCACCATATGACATGTTCCTGACGATCTACGCACCCCCACATGCCTCACCACTCACTACCCCTCCAGTTGGCGCGAACACATGCTTAAGGCGCAGTGGCGTTAGCATGCATTTAGCATGTCTGATGTGTGATAATGACATGCTAACGCTGACGTGCTATCGGCGTCCTAAGGACATGCTAGCGACATACTAACGTTCCTACCTTTCCGAGGAATTCCGCTCGCTTACCACCTGACCCGAATCGCATCATACTCCGTGACATATCCTTCCCTTGCCCTTCTAATCACCATATAACATGTTCCTGGTGATCTACGCACCCCACATGCCTCACCACTCACTGCCCCTCAAGTTGGCGCGAACACATGCTTAAGGCGCAGTGGCGTTAGCATGCCTTTAGCATGTCTGATGTGTGATAATGACATGCTAACGCTGACGTGCTATCGGCGTCCTAAGGACATGCTAGCGACATACTGACGTTCCTACCTTTCCGAGGAATTCCGCTCGCTTACCACCTGACCCGAATCGCATCATACTCCGTGGCATATCCTTCCCTTGCCCTTCTAATCACCATATAACATGTTCCTGGTGATCTACGCACCCCCACATGCCTCACCACTCACTATCCCTCCAGTTGGCGCGAACACATGCTTAAGGCGCAGTGGCGTTAGCATGCCTTTAGCATGTCTGATGTGTGATAATGACATGCTAACGCTGACGTGCTATCGGCGTCCTAAGGACATGCTAGCGACATACTAACGTTCCTACCTTTCCGAGGAATTCCGCTCGCTTATCAACTGACCCGAATCGCATCATACTCCGTGGCATATCCTTCCCCTGCCCTTCTAATCACCATATAACATGTTCCTGGTGATCTACGCACCCCCACACGCCTCACCACTCACTATCCCTCCAGTTGGCGCGAACACATGCTTAAGGCGCAGTGGCGTTAGCATGCCTTTAGCATGGTCATGCTAACAGGCCTATGGGGCTTTAGCATGCCGTTAGCACGCATGCTAACACCTATCTGGCGTTAGCATGTCATAGCATGTCCATGGCACGCGTTTAGCATGTCGTTAGCAGCATACTAACGTTTTTCAGGACCGTAGGGTTTGTAGCTACCCCCCGGACATTTTGTAGCTTCGATGCCTTTTTGTAGCTCTTTTAGAATTGGCCAAGAAAATCTTCTGAAAATTCCCGGATTTCCTTCGTTCCCTTCTAGAAGAAAAGGGAAAAATCTGAAGAAATCTTCCACCATCCTCACTTAGAACCAAGCGTTCCAGCCTGCACAAGGCTGCACCACCACACAGCGCCCTCAGATTTTTGTAGCTACACTACCCAACGCACCCTGCGGTTCGGTGACAGTCCAGGTAAGACGGATTTCGGATTTTCCAATTTCTGAAACATATTATATCGTTTATGAAAATTTAGTCGACCATAACGTTCACTCTTACCTCAATTGTACGGTCGACCGTTCGGACCGCCGGATCGAAACATCGACCGATAGATTGACTCACTGACCGTTCGATCGCTAGTCACATCTAGCAGTTTTCGATCGGAACATAAGATATTTACGCATCTCGAGATCTCGTGATTCAAGATCATCTCACCACTCCTACCCGGAGACACGCGGCGCGGCCCCGACACAAATGGATATGATAAATTATGACCCTGGTCGGCGACGTCTTCATTCTTCTTCAAGCTCTCATCTTGCGCCTACCTGCTCTCTGAGCGGCTTGTAATTTTGTTTGACCAATGATTTTTGCGCGCTACTTTTCTTTGTCGATATTTCATATTGACCTTGTTTTCGTGTGCATGCGTGGAACCCGGCGGGGGGTTCTGCGATGTTCTCAAATGAGCCGCATCCCGCCAGCAGCCGATTCTGGTTTCTTGCGATATGGGGATGCTTGGAGACTGTCGGGCGTCTTTACATCCTGCCTGACGGTTTGGGTTCAATTCCCAACAGGAATTCTTCTTTCCTGAGCAGTGATTTTCTTTTGCAGGTTGCCGTGTATGTTGTGCATTTGCTGAAGCCGCCAGCAACGCTGCTGGCGGCATCCGTCTTTCCCACTAGCCCTTCTAAATTGATGGGATGCTCGGAGACCGCGGCGGGCTTCTTTACAGCCCGCCGGTTTGGGTTCGATTCCCAACCTCCTTACTGACCAGCGTTTCGTATTTTTGCAGGTTGCTGTGTCGACGTTGTGCTTCTTTTGAAGCCGCCAGCAACGTCGCTGGCGGCGTTGACTTCCGTCACCATGCATTGTTTGCGCAGTTTGATTTTTTCTAGTAATTCTAAACCTCCTGGTGAATTGGTCATGGCCTGCTGTTAAAATTAAAACGTTTGGCGTGTAAACTCCCACCCGAGGCGCGAAGTACCGGCTGTCGGTATATCGGGTTCGATTCCCAACGTGCTGACAGATTCTGTGTTCGGGTGTTGCAGGCGGGAAACGTTATAGTTTTTGATATTTTACGTGTTGCTAATTTAGTAGTCCAGTTTCACATGTTGCCTTGGACCGGTCAAACCTTTAAGTAGAAGCCTATTCTAGTTCTAGAACGGATCGGTGTAAACAATTTAAATTTTGTCATACTTTAAGGTGTAATTTGTGAATGCCGTGAATGTTTCTTGCGAATAGTTGCTTGCTATAACTGTTTGCCTGTGCTAGTATGCATATAATTGTGTAGCATCATCCAGCTAACGGTCTAATAAACTGCGTTGCATATCATTCGCGTGTCACTATTTGTTTAATAAGTTTGTATTTCAAGTCATAATCGCGGTACTATTCGTCTGTGTCCCCCTAGCTTAATATTATTTTGGGAACTTTTGTACGTAGCTAAAGCTGAAAATCAGTTTTGTAGCTAGCTACAAAATGGCATAAGGCATACCGCTCTCAATTTTGTAGCTATAGCTACACAAATGCATATGGCGACCATTTTGTAGCCTAGTTACAAAAGCCGGAAGCTACAAAATGTCGCGGGGGTAGCTACAAAATGGCTATGCTACCGCGGTCGGGCCCAGGGCGATTGGGGCCGCCTACTCCGGCGACGAGAGCAAGATCATGCTTCATGGAGGTGCTGGGAACACTGCGTGACCACGGGGGTGGAATATATCGAGAGCGCGATCACGAAATATCAGCGGTCCGGTGGTGCTGCCTCGGCTGCGCCTCCTAAAAACATGCGTGGCAACGAAGGGCCTGGACGGCTTCCGTGCTGGGGCGCATCGCACACAGCAGGTGGGTTTTGTTAGGGCAAATCTAACATCATTAGATATATGTTAGGGCTGATATGCGAGCCCACAAATATTATACAGTATATCAAATAAACACTGTGCTGTTGAACGACACACACAAGTGTAACAGTATAGCGGGTTGTGAGTTGCAGTCTCCGTAGAAGATCTGCTGAAGCACAACGCTTCCTCACTTTTATACCTACGTCACCCATCATCTTAGATGGTACCGCCATTGGGTTGTGAACCCGAGACGTAGGTTGAACGACCAGCATGGTAATAACGACTAGTTCGTTCATGCTGCACATGCGAGTTCCGCGCATGCTGGAAGCTAAAGATGGTTCTTGGTTTGTTTCCAAGATGTATCTTTGCTTTGCCATCTTCGAGTTCAACATACGAACTCTCGATGACAGGGATGCCTGATGATATGACATAATAATCTGGCGACATGATTGTACAGTCATCGTCGACCGTACTGACGACTGTCATAAATGTATGACGCGACTCGACCTGTACAGTCATGATCGACCATACTGTCGACTGTCATAATAATATATGACACGACCGACTGTCATAATAATATATGACATGACATGGTATGACATGTATGACAGGTATGACACGTATGTCATCGGTCATAACCCTGACAGATCTCCCCTCTTAAGAGAGTTGTGACCTCACAACGGGCATACCTTTGTATATGTCTTTGATGTCTTTGTTGTTGTCGCTTCTTGCTGGTACCAGTCTTCTTACACCGATTTGAGGCGTCCCTCATGGTGTTTTTAGGTTATTGGGGGGAACTGAGTCCACTTTAGTCCCTCACCTTAGGCATTTAGCCATACAGTCCTTAGGATGCAGCCCACCTTTCCGGAAATCGTATCGTTGAGTGACGTTCCAAGGTTCAATGAAGAGCGTTTTCGCGATACAATCCTACGCTGGATTACTGATTGATCCACACGTTATCATGTATGTGCTAGACGATTCAAAGCATCCGAAGTCTACGTTACGGATTATTTGCGCTAGCCGTCGTCGCCTTTGCGCGATCGATGATCCCACGATTATAACGAATTATATTCGAACGATTCTCGGCCTGATATAGTGCACCCAACTCTTCCTCCCCTCCTTAAGCTACTTTGGAGGATCCTAGGCGGTGATGGGGAGCCCGATTTCGATAATAAACGAACAAAGGGGCTTGTTTTAATGCAAACGGAGCGGCCCTGCTTAACGGAATTGGCTTAACGGAATTGGACTTATAATCCTTAACCGGTCTGCTCAACTCCTCAATATTTTGTCCAGTACGCACGCTTTGACGAACATCTATCGCGATGAGTGAGAATGAATTCGCCACGTACTAATGTGAAATTTATTTAGTCATGTTTGTCAAGCACAACTTAGGATCACAACTCCTTCTACCTCAGTCATTATCTCCGGTAGCTTCGGATGACTGGCCAAGAATCCGATGACAAACCACGGTTTTGGCAAAGGTAGCATTTAGCAGTTTTTATTTATCCACAGATATGATATCTCGCATATGTGCGTATCTGTGCAAGGGTATGATTTTGAACAAGGCTCACTACACCTTTAGCAAGGAAGGATCAATTCCCGCTTCAATGCAACATAATGATAAACATTAAGAGCAAGGTTGTATAGATGATCGACATGTATTAGTATATATTACAAGAAGTAAGGGCATAAGGCTTAATATAATGTTTAGCCTTCATAGGCAGCTATAATGTCTGCTGCATTGGTCAGCTCTGTGGCTTTGACCCAGGTGTCATGCTCAGGACCGTAGCCTGCATATCGTACTAAATAGTATTTGACACCTCTAGTGAACTTATCCGAGAGTATATGTGATATCTCAAATAGTGGTTGCCCTTCTTCGGTGATCATCTGTGGCAGAGGCAAAGGTGCTTGAATCGAGTCGTTGTACAGCTCTAATCTGGAAACAGGCTGTACCGGATGAATACGGATATCAAGATTTCCGAAATCTAACTCGTATGCACGTCCATGGCTAAGCACTTTGGAAATAGTGAACGGCCCAATATATGGCTGCTTAAAGTGTCTGCCTGCCTCTGTCAAACCAGTCCATTGAATAAACTCGGTCCGTAAAAGAACTTTCTGCCCGACTGCGAACTGCTTAGGCATGTGAGTCTTATTGAATCTGGCTTGGCTAATTTCTGCTGCTCGGAAAATGTTGTCTACCGCGTTGGCATGAACAGCCGAGTACTGGTCAAAATGATCTCGAATAGCTTCTTGTATTGGAACAGGAGCTTCTGGCGGAATAGTAATAACCAGATCATGAGGCGAGAGTGGTTGCGCCATCGAGTCGAGATAAAATGGTGAATAACCGGTTGATGCAGAAACGGTATTGTTAATTGCAAACTCCACCAGAGGCAACTTGTCCTCCCACGAATTGGCTGAAGTATCATTGCAACAACACCTGAAAATGAAAATGCTACTAATCAGTTTGTAAACCAGAGGATGGTGAAATCAAATCATGAATCAACAATCTGAAATTTACCTGAGGATGTCCTCAATGAAGGCATGGCTTCTCTCATTGGCAGCATTCGACTGTGGATGGTGTGACGATGTCATGGACAATCTCGTACCAGTAGATTTCCACAGTGTTTGCCAGAATGTAGAGGTGAATCTGGTGTCTCGATCTGAGATGATGTTCCTCGGAAGACCATGGAGCTTGAAGATATGCTGCATATATATAGAAGCAGTATGCTGAGCTGTCCAGGTCATGCTGAAGGGAATGAGATGACAACGATGAGAGAATTGGCACATTACCACAAATATACTGTCGTGCCCATTAGTGGTGATAGGCAGATCAGTGATCCAATCAAGAGATACATCAAGCCATTTTGTCTTAGGCACGGAATATCGTATGTGTGCCTGACCATAAGGCTTGTGTCGCCTCGTTTTCTGGCGCTGACAAACGGGGCACTCCCGAATGTACTTGATAGCTGCCGTTGTCATTCCTGGCCAATAATACCGGCTACGCAGAAGATGAAGCATGCGATTTTTGCCTACATGACCAGAAATAGTGGCTGAGTGGCACTCATGAAGAAGAATGTGGCGAAGTTGTGTGATCTCACCGTCATCTGTGGGGACTTTAGCTGTTGGTGGAATGTACAGCTGTCTGCCATATATGGTCTTACGATAGATCAACCCCTGAATGAGCTCGAAGCTGTAGCTGACTGACTGTGATGAGTCGATGATGTCAGCTTAGCCAAAATAGTCTGTGCAAATGTGTCACGATCATATTCGGATATAATGATGTCGTGTAGCTGATGAGCTGATGAAGAAGATATAAGAGCAATGAATGTAGGATCTGCGGATGGAATGACTTCACTGATGTCCATGTGTTGAAGACAATCAGTAAGTTCAAAAAGTGTAGAGATACGCGTGAGTGCGTCTGCAACCTTATTCTTCTCGCCAGCAATGTGCTCTATACGGAAGTTGTACTCAGAGAGCTCATCCAACCACCGTGCCTGTTTGGGGCTCAGTGTGGATTTGGTCTGGAAATAAACCAGTGGCTGATGATCTGAGCGTACAATAGTCTCAGGAGCTCCCAACAAGATGTGGCGAAAGAATCGGAAGCCTTCCACAATGGCAAATAGCTCGATCTCAGGAATAGGCCAACGTCTCTGTGTATCGGATAGAGTGACGCTGTGATAGCCACATGGCTTCATACCTTTTCCTTGATCCTGGAGTAATACTTGGCCAATGTGTGTGCCTGATCCATCGACCTCCAAAATAGATGGCAGTTTCTGATCTGGAAGCTGTAATATTGGAGCGTTACAGATGGCACTTTTGAGGTTATCAAATGCCTGCTGCTGCTCAGTTTCCCAGACAAACTCTGCATTATCTTTAAGGAGACGATTGAGAGGTTCGGCAACTTTGGAGAACTTTGGTATGAATCTCCTAAATTGACCAACCATGCCCAAGAATGACCGAAGGGATGACTTGCCATCTTTAGCCATACGGCGTAGAGGCTGCTTTCCAACGGTAGGACCATAAGACAATGGAGGCTGAATTGCCATGACTGCTCTGATCCTGTCTTCGATGATGGATAGGCCTGCTTCAGATATGTGATGTCCGATAAAATCTATAGATTTGACGAACAATTCCACCTTGGAAGGCCTGATGAAGAACTGGTGATCTCTGCAACGCTGGAGGAACTGTCGAACATGCTTCACATGACTGTCAAAATCTGGACTGTATACAATAGTGTCGTCCATGAATATGACAAGGAACTGGTCGATGAAATCAAAGAATGCCCGATTTCCTACACGAAGTGCTGTTGCAGGAGCATTGGTCAATCCGAAAGGCATAACTGTCCATTCATAAGAACCATATCTGGTGCGAATAGCAGTTTTATGTATATCATCCGGATGAATGGGGATTTGGTGAAAGAACTGGTTGAAATCAAATCTACTGCACCATCTTGATCCCTTCAGCTGCTCTAGTAGGGTGTCATGTGGTGGTAGTGGATACGTGTCCTTGATGGTGATGTTATTCAGGGCACGATAATCACAACACATCCTCCACTTTCCCCCTGGCTTAGGAGCGAAAATGATTGGGCATCCATATGGCGATGATGATGGACGAAGGATACCCAACTCGACATATTTGATGATTTGCCGTTTGAGTTCCTCCATCATGGGTGCTGGAATGGTGCGTACTGGCTGGGAAGGAGGCTTATGTCCAGGTTCGATGTCGATTCTATGATATCCACCTTCAAACCGCTCTGGCCTATGACCAGCCGGAAGATCCTCTTGGAAAACGTCCGAAAAGTCTTCTCTCACTTGATCACGTGCTGCTGTGACCTCGGGGTCTTCCATTGTGGTGTCTGAGTCTGATGCTGCAAAGACCAATTCACCATCGACCTCGGAGAGGAAAAAGAGATATGCTACGGCTTCTTCAGCCGAACCACTCGATCGAATGCGACGGAGATGTTTCCTCATAGTGGTGGCACTGACCAATTCCATTTCAGGAAGGCCATCTGAGTCTGGAGTCTGCTCAACTCTGGACAATACTGTGCGAATACTGGAGCCTGATGAATGCTTCCTAGTGATCGTCAGATTTTTGGTCTGAAAGTCGATATGTGGATTCCTCCTCTCCAACCAATCTTGACCCAGAATGACAGTGATTGGTTTCATGTCAATGATGTAGAGATCTACTGAATCCTTATACTTGCCCAGCGTGAATGTAGCATTGGGAAGATAGGATGTACAGGGTAATTGGCTTCCTCCAGCCAACCCCACTGAGAATGATGATGAATTTGATGGTGATATACCCAGCTGAGAAGCAAATTGTCTGTCGATAAAAGATGATGTGGCTCCTGGATCAACCAAAATGTGAGTATTCTGTCCATGGACTTTTCCCTTATACAGCAACAGCTTTTTCTGCGATTTCAGCTGTGCTGTCTGAGATTGCATCTGTGCGATGTTTTCTGTGGGATTATCCATCTGCTGAAACTGTAGCGTCAGTCTGGATAGGACTTCCTCTGAAATACTCTCAATCTGGCCACTTGCTTCAGTGGCATTTTCTGATTGATCTACCCTCGGGGTGCTCTCATCACCGGTACTTGTGCAGTACCCGGAGAGTTTCCCTGAGCTGGAGCTGCTGGAACTGGATCTGAAGTTGCTACTGCTGCATTGATACTATGCTGATTTTTTAGTTCCTTGACCAGGGTGTTAATTGTGTTAATGAGTTTGTTAGACCCATCTTTTGCACCCTGATTCTTCTGTGGCTGTCTCTGATTCTGAAAGGGATTCTGTGCTGGTGGCTTGCCTTTGATCTGCTTTCCATCATTGGTAGTGGTGGCCCAACAATCCTTCTCGATGTGACCTGGTCGATCACAACGATGGCAAGTCTTATTCTGATTCTGTTTCTGTGATTGTCCTTTTCCTTTTTCCTTGCCTTTGCCACTTTTTCCTTTATTCCTATTCTGATTGGACTTCTGACTGTCATTCTGTTTCCAATTCTGATTTTTGGATCTGTCGTATGGCTTATTGCCACGTCCTCTGTCCTTATCCTTTTTGGCTGGCCCTCCAGATGACTGTTCCTTCTGCCCTCGATAATGAAGAGTCTCTGATTGCTTCGAATGAACGACATAGTTCAAGTCGAGCAATATCTGTGTGGTTAGTGACCACGACATATTATTCCTTTCTGTCTCTGTCAGGAATCGTAAATGAAACTGTCTGCGAAGTTCCGGATCTACGCTGTTGACGAATCTGTCCTTTATCAACACATCTTCCAGTTCAACTGCTGCCAGTGCAGCCAGTGAAGTGAATGTGCGTAGATAATCTGAAAAAGTCTGGTTTTCCTGTTTCAGTGACATTAGGTGTTTTTTAGCCACTGATCTTTTATGGGGGTTACCAAACTGTCTGAGGAAAATCTCTCTGATTCCTGCAAATGTGGCATCTGGTTGATTTGCCACGACCTGGAAATAGTGTCGATCATTATTCTGTATGAGGGTCAGGAAAACTGTGATCAGGTCTTTATCTGGAACTCCTGGATACGTGAATTGGAAGTATCTATCCACGGTTTCCAACCAAACCTCTGCGTCCATTCCTGATTTGTACTGGTTTGGTGGTGCCATTTTCACTTTGGGAACCAAACTGGATGGAACTGGTGCTGGTGCTGTATCTGGATCTGTGAAAATCATTGGAGGATTGTCTGCAGTATATTCTTCATCTGGTTCCTGAGGCTCGTTTTCAGGATCTCGATATCTGCTCATATCAGGCTTCATTCGGCTGATATTGTCGAAGAACCCTATCTTGTCGAATCTGGTCTGGGTATTATCATAACCAGCGTGCCATTTCGGGATCTTGAAACGACTGTATGCATCATATGAGCCTAAGATGTCAAAGAACCATGTAGACGGATCTGCATTGATGGGTGGAATATCTGGATCTTCTGCTTCTGCCATCTAATAAAGACAAAACACAACACCAAAATCTCTTCAGCTAACTGAGTGTGTGAAGATATATATATACCTATGTTATATATGGTATATCTGTATATTATGATGAGGTTATGCATGTACATATATCCACCTTCTTCCCCCCTCAAGGAAGTGTGTGATACAGTGGCAGTTGTCAATTGCCAATACCTCATTCAGCATGCATTCCTTATAGGAATCAGCTGTTACAGTTTTAGGGTTGCAGCCCTACAGTCCTTGGGTTGTAGCCCTGCAGTTTTTGGGTTGTTGCCCTACAGTTTTAGGGTTGTTGCCCATAGTATTATTATGTCTATGATGATTTAGCATGATATAATAATGCCAAAAAACGAAGTTTTACGAAATAAAACTGGCATTTTAGAGCATATATAGTTACAGTGGCCCTGTTACTCAATACAGTGTTTAGGGTGTTACTTGATATCAGTAACCCTAATACAGGTAAAAAATAAGCAGTATAACGTTTTTGCAAAGATTTTTAAGCAAAACTGCATTTAATACCCACATAAACATAAAGTGTTTTTTAGGAGGTACGTTACACCCCTGTTACACACATTTAATTTTAGGGTTGTTACAGGGCGTTACACATGCTGCATAAATCAGGGATTGATATTTGATATATAAACATTCATTTTATCAAAAAAAATCAATCCGAAATTTCAAAATGTGTTTTACGTACAGCATTTTGAGCGATTTATTGCCATAGCAATAGCGTTACCCATATATATTCAACACCTAATATTTTAGGGTGTCACACTGATATGACATGTGTCATTATGATTTTCTGATACCTTAATAGGTATAAAATCATAATCTTACATAAAATGGGCACACATTTTTCATTTTGAAATTAAACGTGGAGCTTTTTCACCTATTTTACAGCTTTTTTCAGCTGTCTGAAATATTGCTGTGGTGACATATTTCAGTGTAAATGTGAAATGTAAGTACAGAATCATTACAAGGAACTTCACTTTTGCATATGACATTTTTTCATAGCAAATAAGTGAGTTGTGCTGTATATCAACATTTATAGTTGACAGCATTCTGGGTTTTACTGATTTAAACCCATGCACAGCAAATGTACTTTTCTGATTTATGTATATATTAATCAACTTAAGTGGAAACACCCACTTTAGTGATATTTCTCAACCTATGATTTGTTTGAGCATAGGTCTGTGCTCTTAAGATTTATCAAAGTGATATATCTCATTTGGAACAAATCTGGACTTTGCTGGATACAATCACAGCAACTTCACACAACACATTTATGTGTGTGTGAATGTCCTTTATACTATTGTCAGAAATCATGTGAAAACTGATCTGTAGTTACATGCAAATTGAGCTGATCAATTCTGAATCAACTATCATAATGCAATGTACTTGTTGTAGTTGCTCCAACTGATATGTGAGACGAATGGACAATGCTCAGCAGTGACCAGCTGCTTATTTGAGCATTGTATAATGCCTTCGGGTCTGGAGATATTCTCCATCCAGCCCTTCAGCATGTAGTTTTATCCTGTTTACCTTAGCTATCGCCATCACCGACATCCAACACGCACATGTGTTTGTCGGATGGTATCTATATTATCATGCACATAGTTGACATTATAGTTGATCATTTCACTTACTGAGTCAGTGAATGTCATTATACATAGTAATGTCAGTGGTGTGTGCATTGTGTAGGTACTTGCTGATTTAGTACTTGTAAGTGTGTGTGTGAATTATTTACTATACACACTTGTATGTAGGTGACTTCTGGTATTACAATACACCAAGATGATTTATCATGCAGGATGATCTGTATACCATGTACTGAATAAATCTAGCATGATATATATATCAGCTTAGGGGTTATTGTAATCCTGTATACTCTCATTTACAATAATGAGTTGCTTGATTTATTTCACATGTAGTTCCGGTGAGCATTCCATTCAGTGATCCACCATAGAACGAACATGCTCATCCCAAATCCTTCGTCAGAGCATGTCGAGCTAATTATGGTGTTAAGATCACCTTCAGGCACCTTACACTTACATGGGTTCCAATATAGCTTACATGCACTGCAGTATGCTTTGTGCATTGTATAATGTATTGTGATGTGATGCCATGTGTCCCAGTTGTTAACGTGATCAAACTGGTA
The DNA here is from genome assembly GCA_001247695.2 of Cymbomonas tetramitiformis. Classification (NCBI taxonomy): domain Eukaryota; kingdom Viridiplantae; phylum Chlorophyta; class Pyramimonadophyceae; order Pyramimonadales; family Pyramimonadaceae; genus Cymbomonas; species Cymbomonas tetramitiformis. The sequence continues at coordinate 8,711 of LGRX02026253.1, read as the reverse complement.
TGTACATTACAGCTGGTATCGTGATCAAGCTGTATGAATAATGCATACACAATCACAGTGATGCTCAGTATAATAATGTACAGGTGGTGAAATGCACATCTGCTGCATGCACTCAGTATATACTCATGATAGTGTATACTGCAAGTATGTGTGTGTGTGTGTTGCTGCAGGTATTATTATCTCCACACACTCGACTTTTTGCACACACTATGATGTTGCTGCAGAGTATTCAATGATCTGTCATGTTGAGCGTGTGTGTGTGTGTAAGCTATTCACACAACATTAATGCAGTTCACACTCATGATTGTAGGTTGATATAATCTGACAGTGAATAGAGTATAGTATCTCAGCAAACATTAGAGTATTATATGGCATGCTGCAGTATATTGTCATCATGCGTCCGTTCAAGATAATCCCGGATAGTATACATATATTCTGTCAGGACACCGTGACGCGCGCAGATGATGAATCAGAGATTATTGCAAGTATCGATAATGACGGTATGTTGATGACACTTCGCATACTGACATCGTCATAAAAAATTGCAAAATAATCATCGTGTACAATAAGCGATTTGCTGCGATCATGAAAATCACGATGGTGCGCGCTGATGATTAAGAGCACATCTCGTCGCAGTATGTCTAGCACATGATACGAGTGCTAATTTTCGCGCGGATACTGATTCCGCTGATGATTTCTGCGTCCGCATCTCATTTGCGAATTTTTGTACAGCTGCGAATCGTATATGCGCATACATATGATCACTGCGCGCATGTATGCCGCATGCACACCTTGTCGCGCAGTATAGGTGACGATCAGCTGCTGTATACGATCTGCGAATGCGAATGCGTCGATATATCCTCGCGCACTATCTTCGCTTATACAGCGGTCAGTATATGCAGTATATCAATGTTTATGCGATCGCGACGCCAGATATTATTCGCGCTCCGCAACCTGCATACACAAATTTTTTGATATCTACGCGTTGCACACAATTGAGTTCTCGTGCTGTTCGTGCCTTGACGAGCTAAATTAGAATACCATTATGTTAGGGCTGATATGCGAGCCCACAAATATTATACAGTATATCAAATAAACACTGTGCTGTTGAACGACACACACAAGTGTAACAGTATAGCGGGTTGTGAGTTGCAGTCTCCGTAGAAGATCTGCTGAACCACAACGCTTCCTCACTTTTATACCTACGTCACCCATCATCTTAGATGGTACCGCCATTGGGTTGTGAACCCGAGACGTAGGTTGAACGACCAGCATGGTAATAACGACTAGTTCGTTCATGCCGCACATGCGAGTTCCGCGCATGCTGGAAGCTAAAGATGGTTCTTGGTTTGTTTCCAAGATGTATCTTTGCTTTGCCATCTTCGAGTTCAATCATACGAACTCTCGATGACAGGGATGCCTGATGATATGACATAATCATCTGGCGACATGTGCAGTCATCGTCGACCGTACTGACGACTGTCATAAATGTATGACGCGACTCGACCTGTACAGTCATGATCGACCATACTGTCGACTGTCATAATAATATATGACACGACCGACTGTCATAATAATATATGACATGACATGACATGACATGGTATGACATGTATGACAGGTATGACACGTATGACATGTATGACACATATGTCATCGGTCATAACCCTGACACTTCCGTCACCACGGCGGGCCTTGGGATGCGGCAGGCCACCGATGGGTTTTGGGTTCTCCGCCCTCACATCTCTCGCAGTCTGCTAGCTGTTCGTTGTTTGTGCGACTGTCATGCCTTCCCGAGGTCACTCCGCGCAGGCATCGTCAGCAACAGAGCACACCGGCGACGAGGTCGGTGGTGCTGGTGTGCTGACGCCCACGGCCGTCCCGCCGGCGCTCTATTGGCACCCGGAGGGATGGTACCCCAACGATCATGGCGGTTACCTCAGCGGCACCCTTTGGACGTGGTACCCGGGTCCCTCGCAGCCGCCCGTGGCGGCTCCGATTGTTACCGTGCCGCCCTCGCCGGGTGGTGCTCCGCCATCGCCGGTCTACGTGCCACCCGCCTGGGGCGGGGGGACCGGGGATGAGCCTTCTCCTTCGATCCAGCGCAGGGCCAGACTGGTTGCACCCGGTGCAACTGACTACAACGACATCGGCACATCCTCAACTTTCTCATTTTGCTCTACGCATGATTTGTCAAACAGTGGTACCAGCTCTCCTGGGCGCTGTAACAGTGGCACCGGCTCTCCCGGGCACTCTCGACGTGGCTAGAGTTGGCGAGATTGAGATTAGCCTGCCTCCAGATTGTGGTGCTGTTGGTTCAGGTTGCCCCAAGATGGGCTTAATTTAGGGTTTTAAATGTATCTGTATTCTGTAGTATGCCTCACTGACTGCTAGTTTCGGGAGTTACCCTGCCAGAAAGGACAGGTTCTCCTGTAGGATGCTTATTTCCACCGAAGCTGAGTAGGTGTTTGTTTCAGTTCCGTGGCCACCTAGTTTGCCAGTCACCACCCTAGGTGGTGTGCTGGAAGTGACGCCCCGACTGTCATTCCTATAGTTAGGGTGTATGACTGTCACCGGTCCCGGAACCCTAGACCCCGAACACATAACGGGAAGAAGACTGAGTATTTCACGGGGATGCTGACTTTCCCCCCCAGAGGGGAGCAGTGGTGCACCCTTTGTGTCACCCCTCGCCCGGCTGTCACTTGCAGTGCTGTGACTGTGTCACCGGCTCCCGAACTCTAAAGTCTCTACAACATTTGTTATTATCAACTTTAGACCTCACCAGCTCGACACGACTGCCTTTTCTGCTTCACAGTGACAGTCAATATATAGACATATATCTCCTGTTCTATAAGGTTATAGCCCACGCACCTTCAGTGTGAGCTTGGTTTTTGTTCTCTAGTTCGCTTCGCGCCCTGCGACTCTATTCGACATCTATTCGACATCCCGACATCAGCGCCGGACCGACTTACCTCAGCACCGGCCGACACAACATTGTGCCGCCTCCCAAAATTTATTCGACATCTACCACCGTTTTTTTGCTGCACACTCCGTGTGCTCAATTTCACCGCTGGACAAACGTTACTTTATTCCCGCAATGGCCTCTACCCGACGTGAAGGTCTTGGTTCGGCTCTGCGTGCTGCCCGCACGCGGGGAGGCTCCACCCCGTCACCTTCGCCCTCAGGATCACAGGGCACTCCTGTTTCATCCCGTGGACGCCGTAGGATTGTAGGGACATCATCATTACGGTCTAAGCCGACATCCACGGTCGATGCCCCGACGGCTTTCGACTATTTCAACGACCCCGACGTGTTGGGGACCACGCCCGTGGAGGAGGGCCGCGAGGACGAGTACATCGAACAGCTGGCTTACGCTTTTCAGTACGGCAGCGACCTCCTGTCCTTCCTCAAGTCCACTGGTCTCAAAATGCCCGTTGGCTTCACTCTGGACATACACTGCGACTGCCGACGTTGACTTCAACGCCCTGCTTTCCGGATTGGCCCATGTGCTGTACCCCGTGTCTTACCACGAGACAGCGAAGCTTCTCGACCTGGAGCATGACCACGAGTTCTACCACGTGACCGTCAACGAGCTCCTCTTCACCATTTTGCCCCACCCACTTCGTGGTAACGCTCTTAGCGTGTATCACGAGTGTGCCCGCCACCACCCCGCTGACGGCCGCTACGCACTGCAGCGGCTGCGCTACGAGGTCGAGGGCGTGCCCGACTCCGACGGCATGCGTTTCTGGACCCAGCTGCGGGCGGTTGTGCTCACCGAGATCGAGGACCCCGCCCCACAGCTTGCCCTGATTCGACGCCTTGGTGACCGCCATCAAAAGCTCAAGCCCAACTACACCGACTCGGACCGCGTTGCGGACCTTTGGCATGTGCTGTCCGAGTCCGCCAAGAAATCGCCGTACGTAGCCCCCCTTTACTTGGTTGTGCTACGGGAGTTGCGGGCGGGTGCCATGTTCACATTTGCCCGCCTTGCGCTCCGCATCCGACTTGCATTTCGGGACGAGAGCCCCCTCGCCACACTCTCTCCCTCTTCCACCGCTTCCGACCTTCCGCCCGAGGGTTCCGGCTACCGCCCCAAGGGTGACAGCCAGAAGCCCCCTCATCACGCTCCTCGCCCCGTTGCCATGGCCCTCCGAGCGCAGAAGCAATCCTTGGCGCCCTTGGAGGGCAAGTGGGTGGCCGACACCCCCAACTCGCTCTACCGCAAGTGGTCGGGTACTGGGTTCCCCTGCACCGTGTGCTTCCGTCTCTGGAACGTCACGGACGCTCATCCCGACACGCGTGGAGCGTGTCCCTGGGTATGCATCGAAGCCTTCGCCAACGACAGACACTTGGAGATGTCTAAACCGGCCGCCCCCCGCCCGTCCCTCGACGCATCCGCTGCTGTGTTGTCGTTGCCACCGCCCGCAGTTGACACACCTGCCCCGCCTGTTGAGGGCCCGACGGCTGTCACCAAGAATATCCTCACGGATACTCTTGGCCCAAGCCCGATGGAGACGCGCTTTGTAGATCTCGTCCGCCAACTTGGATTGCTCCCGCAAGTAACGTCTGACGGCCACGTCCGCGTCTTCGTTCGATGCAGGGTTGGGGGTAGGAACTGAAGGCGTAGCTGCCGTCGGCGTGTTCCGTACCCCGTCGATCAACCTCAGAGAGGCGTCGATGTCGCTGTCCCTCGTGAGGGACTTCTTGGATCTCGTTGTGATTCCCATCTCTAGATAAGCCTGAGGGGAGGCGGTACGCTGCAGCACGTTTGGGTAGGGTCGCGGAGAAAATGTGACGTCACAGACACGGAAAGAGCGGTCGGGCCATGCTAGCGAGGGGCGAAGGAAGATGTCGTCGAAGTCAAAGGTGCTTAAGTCACCAGCCCAAAACACGGCAGCAGGCGGGATCAGAGCGAGCAGAGAACCGCGAATAGTGAACATTGCGACGACGAAACCCAATCCAAGCCGGCACCCCATAGCTGCGGCTCAAGTCGCTCACCGCAAGCCGCTCATCTCAAAATCTCCACTAATGCCCAAACGCGCAAACGCGCACCACCTCTCCGAGCGGCCGTTTAGCCAATCATGCCCAAACTAGCAAGTGGAATAAAGCGTGGATGGGGCCACGACCTACCGGAATATCCTAGTTCACTAGATATCAGAGGGTCCCGAACTGTGTGGATAAACTCGTCATAAGATAATAAACCCTAAGCTAGATATACCCGGAACGGTCTCGCAACGGTCTCGGATACTAGCCTACCTGTGACCCAGCGTGTGTCACAGCACGAACCTATAGATCAGTCAGCGGTCCAGTGTTGGTCCTAGGGGTCTGTCATAGGGGCCTGCACCGGGACTCCCAGTCAGGGCTGCCTATACAGATTCCAGCACTGCATTCCATTCCGTGCGGCTCACTGAGCTCGCACCTGGTGGTGGCGACGCGATCGACCCCGCCGGCACCGGCTCTCTGGTGGTGCCTGCGGAGGATGCGGACGCCTTCCCGCCGCCCGATGAACCTCAAGAGCCTGCCTGCTACGGAGCCGCACTTGACGATGAGGACGGCACCGACTGGCCGGCCTTCCGCTCTTCACCGGTTTGGTTACCCAAGTACTCCGGTGTCACCGGCGATGAGCATGACAACACCACAAAACCCTAAGGATCGAACTAGAGATGTGAATGCGACTAGCGCCAATGCATGGAATTGCTTCTAGCTAGGTTGAAAAAGCCCTCTTTGAGTTACATTTAACATCTCTTTTAGCCGCCTGTCCGGGTGTACCGGCTGGCCCTGCAGTGCACCTCCCGCCTTCGGGGTGAGGTGGTGTCACGGGGATGCTGACTTTCCCCCCCAGAGGGGAGCAGTGGTGCACCCTTTGTGTCACCCCTCGCCCGGCTGTCACTTGCAGTGCTGTGACTGTGTCACCGGCTCCCGAACTCTAAAGTCTCTACAACATTTGTTATTATCAACTTTAGACCTCACCAGCTCGACACGACTGCCTTTTCTGCTTCACAGTGACAGTCAATATATAGACATATATCTCCTGTTCTATAAGTATTCTCACCGGTTATCTATTCTGATTATCTGTCTCACCGAATATACAGTCCAGATGATATATTCAGCATATCTCTCCCGTAGCTAACGTTGCCAAACTGCCAGTTTTCGGGGACTGTTTACCCCCACTTGTTCGTGCCCCATAATCTCCCCCAATAATATCCGCTCTGGGCCGAAACCGGCAATTTTCAAGTTTCAAAATGAACATCAAAATGAAAAATCGGAATTCCAACAAATCTAGAGATTTATTTCCAATGTTCCAAGAATAAAACCGAATAAAAAATTGCCCAGCCTTTACTCGTTGACTGTCGACGCGGACGTCGGAAATCTGAGAAGCGTGTCATGTTGTAACCGACGCGAGGTGTCAATTCGTAACGGATACGTGTCGACACAGTTGGGAGTTCAACAGTTGAACAATGCGAATGGTCGCTGTCCGCTGTGTTTTCAGTTTTCATAGTTCATTTGCTTTATTTTGATTTTTTGAATACATAGATTCATAGAACGTTTGACTAGAGCGTTTGACTCTTCGTGCACAGTCGACAGTCGAGTGGTCAGTCGAGTGCGTGTGCACACAAGATGTTTCCATCTGATATCTACAGCCATATCCATTAACGTGAATAAGAAACGTGGACCAATTAAAATATAGTAAAATCATCCTCATCCTACATCTGCAATGCTGTATCCAATCTATTCCATCGACTTGGCTGCCGAAACGATGCAATGCCGAGATCCAGTGGCCACTCGGACGGGAGTCTCGGACTGACCTGAGAGATGAGGCTGTACATGTCGACACAGGTGATTCCCTCAGAGACCACTCTTAGTGAAGAGCTCTCTATTTTAATCATCGCAATTTTATGATCAATTCATTTGACACTATCGAGTATCGACTATGAGTCATATCGACGATGGATTATCATTATGTTTCTGTTGATCTGTGTGAGAGCAGTCTGAGTGTCACATACAGTAGTGTCCATGTCTGGCTCGTGACTGTCTGTAGTGGTGTCACCTCGTGTCACCCAACAAATTTGGAATGATTCCCCATGATGCTCATCACTTGGAAGCCTGTGCAGAATAAGCGTGGACCAATGAACATACAGAAAGTGATATACAAATAGTCTCCAAATAGGCACAGTTGAGAAAGGGGGGAAACCGTGCATCGGAACCCACGATTGATGAGACAGCATGCTAATTTTAATATTACATTCGCATCGGATCCGTGACGTGGTTCTTTGCCCTGCAACGCATAGCAGAAGCAGATCCTCATCTTTCAAGCACTGCCACAAAGGGATTTCACTTTCTTTGCGTCTCAAACGCCTGTTTAGGCAAGGTATATAGAGGTGTATATTTTGTGATGTTAATTGCATAGAGCTGTTATAAGAATTTGACTGAATTTGTTGAATTGTCCGCTTTCAATGAAAGGGAACGCTATTCGTGTCGCCCGGGCGGTGAGCCGTGTGACAAGGCAGGCCCAGCAGACACCTTTCAGTGGCCTGTGTGCGCGCCCCAGCTGGTCTACGCTCGCTGGCCCTAGCGCAAATGGCGGGCCTCATATCAGATCCATCCAAGGTGCTAGTAAAGTTCATTCCCCCGAGTTGCAGCAGGCCCCAAAGGTGGATAACTCGATGCCGGTCACTATTATCCAAGGCTCTATTCAGCTCCCTGGCACAACAGCCAACACCTCCACGGAATATCAGAATGCAGACGGTTTGAGGTTCGATGACGGAAGGTATGGAGCCTTCCAGAACGAAATATCCGGTTTCATACCTGAGGCGCGACAGTTCACCGATCCAGTGCACACCTTCGCCTATGGCACCGACGCTAGCTTTTATCGCCTCAATCCCAAGCTTGTGGTCAAGGTCCACAACGAGGATGAGGTGAAAGGTTGCATTACCTCAGCGGCGAAGCATATGACTCCGGTAACCTTCAGGGCCGCGGGCACCTCCCTCTCCGGCCAGGCCATCACCGACTCCGTCCTTCTTAAGCTCAGCCATACGGGGAAGAACTTCAGAAATTTCGAAGTCAAGGTAGTTCGACTGCTTCTCCCTTCCTGGTCAATATGCAGCAAAGCACATTCGCGCTACACTGCAGCGTTTTAGATATTGTCGAATAAATCTGCGCTACTCATTTTCGATCTGTGGCGTGCCGCATTGTGAGCGCTGAAGATATTGGTGCTACCTGGGTAGTATTGCAGCAGCGTTACACGCACTAGTGCATACTTGCTATCACAGCTTCACACCCGCACTTAGATATATCCACGTGGACCTCGCACGGCCATGGCCTACGTCTCTACGAGAGCTGAACGTGTCTCCACCTTGTTTCCCTAGCCACGACGTGTGACATTGTAGCACCCGAACGCATTCGCACTTGCTGTCTCCGGATATCATGTGGCCCCCATAAAGACCCGAACGCTTCCGCAGGTATTGTTCAGGCCGTATTGCGTCACGTAAAACAATAAAGTACATCCTCATTTTTTAATGCTTCACAGCAGGACCTACACACACTGTTGCTTCGAAATAGCACGATGGCCCGGTATGTAAGCACGAGTATGCCGGTCTCGTGGCGCACCACCGTTTATGTGCACCTATCCGATGTAATATTTCTTCGTTACTCCTTCAGCCTCCATTCCTGTTAAACTGTTTCCAGGCTGCCGGCGAGTCCGGTAAGGGCCC
>LGRX02026252.1:0-39891 GCA_001247695.2 Cymbomonas tetramitiformis | reverse complement strand
GCAGCCAGTGAAGTGAATGTGCGTAGATAATCTGAAAAAGTCTGGTTTTCCTGTTTCAGTGACATTAGGTGTTTTTAAGCCACTGATCTTTTATGGGGGTTACCAAACTGTCTGAGGAAAATCTCTCTGATTCCTGCAAATGTGGCATCTGGTTGATTTGCCACGACCTGGAAATAGTGTCGATCATTATTCTGTATGAGGGTCAGGAAAACTGTGATCGGGTCTTTATCTGGAACTCCTGGATACGTGAATTGGAAGTATCTATCCACGGTTTCCAACCAAACCTCTGCGTCCATTCCTGATTTGTACTGGTTTGGTGGTGCCATTTTCACTTTGGGAACCAAACTGGATGGAACTGGTGCTGGTGCTGCATCTGGATCTGTGAAAATCATTGGAGGATTGTCTGCAGTATATTCTTCACCTGGTTCCTGAGGCTCGTTTTCAGGATCTCGATATCTGCTCATATCAGGCTTCATTCGGCTGATATTGTCGAAGAACCCTATCTTGTCGAATCTGGTCTGGGTATTATCATAACCAGCGTGCCATTTCGGGATCTTGAAACGACTGTATGCATCATATGAGCCTAAGATGTCAAAGAACCATGTAGACGGATCTGCATTGATGGGTGGAATATCTGGATCTTCTGCTTCTGCCATCTAATAAAGACAAAACACAACACCAAAATCTCTTCAGCTAACTGAGTGTGTGAAGATATATATATACCTATGTTATATATGGTATATCTGTATATTATGATGAGGTTATGCATGTACATATATCCACCTTCTTCCCCCCTCAAGGAAGTGTGTGATACAGTGGCAGTTGTCAATTGCCAATACCTCATTCAGCATGCATTCCTTATAGGAATCAGCTGTTACAGTTTTAGGGTTGCAGCCCTACAGTCCTTGGGTTGTAGCCCTGCAGTTTTTGGGTTGTTGCCCTACAGTTTTAGGGTTGTTGCCCATAGTATTATCATGTCTATGATGATTTAGCATGATATAATAATGTTAAAAAACGAAGTTTTACGAAATAAAACTGGCATTTTAGAGCATATATAGTTACAGTGGCCCTGTTACTCAATACAGTGTTTAGGGTGTTACTTGATATCAGTAACCCTAATACAGGTAAAAAATAAGCAGTATAACGTTTTTGCAAAGATTTTTAAGCAAAACTGCATTTAATACCCACATAAACGTAAAGTGTTTTTTAGGAGGTACGTTACACCCCTGTTACACACATTTAATTTTAGGGTTGTTACAGGGCGTTACACATGCTGCATAAATCAGGGATTGATATTTGATATATAAACATTCATTTTATCAAAAAAAAAATCAATCCAAAATTTTCAAAATGTGTTTTACGTACAGCATTTTGAGCGATTTATTGCCATAGCAATAGCGTTACCCATATATATTCAACACCTAATATTTTAGGGTGTCACACTGATATGACATGTGTCATTATGATTTTCTGATACCTTAATAGGTATAAAATCATAATCTTACATAAAATGGGCACACATTTTTCATTTTGAAATTAAACGTGGAGCTTTTTCACCTATTTTACAGCTTTTTTCAGCTGTCTGAAATATTGCTGTGGTGACATATTTCAGTGTAAATGTGAAATGTAAGTACAGAATCATTACAAGGAACTTCACTTTTGCATATGACATTTTTTCATAGCAAATAAGTGAGTTGTGCTGTATATCAACATTTATAGTTGACAGCATTCTGGGTTTTACTGATTTAAACCCATGCACAGCAAATGTACTTTTCTGATTTATGTATATATTAATCAACTTAAGTGGAAACACCCACTTTAGTGATATTTCTCAACCTATGATTTGTTTGAGCATAGGTCTGTGCTCTTAAGATTTATCAAAGTGATATATCTCATTTGGAACAAATCTGGACTTTGCTGGATACAATCACAGCAACTTCACACAACACATTTATGTGTGTGTGAATGTCCTTTATACTATTGTCAGAAATCATGTGAAAACTGATCTGTAGTTACATGCAAATTGAGCTGATCAATTCTGAATCAACTATCATAATGCAATGTACTTGTTGTAGTTGCTCCAGCTGATATGTGAGACGAATGGACAATGCTCAGCAGTGACCAGCTGCTTATTTGAGCATTGTATAATGCCTTCGGGTCTGGAGATATTCTCCATCCAGCCCTTCAGCATGTAGTTTTATCCTGTTTACCTTAGCTATCGCCATCACTGACATCCAACACGCACATGTGTTTGTCGGATGGTATCTATATTATCATGCACATAGTTGACATTATAGTTGATCATTTCACTTACTGAGTCAGTGAATGTCATTATACATAGTAATGTCAGTGGTGTGTGCATTGTATAGGTACTTGCTGATTTAGTACTTGTAAGTGTGTGTGTGAATTATTTACTATACACACTTGTATGTAGGTGACTTCTGGTATTACAATACACCAAGATGATTTATCATGCAGGATGATCTGTATACCATGTACTGAATAAATCTAGCATGATATATATATCAGCTTAGGGGTTATTGTAATCCTGTATTCTCTCATTTACAATAATGAGTTGCTTGATTTATTTCACATGTAGTTCCGGTGAGCATTCCATTCAGTGATCCACCATAGAACGAACATGCTCATCCCAAATCCTTCGTCAGAGCATGTCGAGCTAATTATGGTGTTAAGATCACCTTCGGGCACCTTACACTTACATGGGTTCCAATATAGCTTACATGCACTGCAGTATGCTTTGTGCATTGTATAATGTATTGTGATGTGATGCCATGTGTCCCAGTTGTTAACGTGATCAAACTGGTATGTACATTACAGTTGGTATCGTGATCAAGTTGTATGAATAATGCATGCACAATCACAGTGATGCTCAGTATAATAATGTACAGGTGGTGAAATGCACATCTGCTGCATGCACTCAGTATATACTCATGATAGTGTATACTGCAAGTATGTGTGTGTGTGTTACCGCAGGTATTATTATCTCCACACACTCGACTTTTTGCACACACTATGATGTTGCTGCAGAGTATTCAATGATCTGTCATGTTGAGCGTGTGTGTGTGTGTAAGCTATTCACACAGCATTTATGCAGTTCACACTCATGATTGTAGGTTGATATAATCTGACAGTGAATAGAGTATAGTATCTCAGCAAACATTAGAGTATTATATGGCATGCTGCAGTATATTGTCATCATGCGTCCGTTCAGGATAATCCCGGATAGTATACATATATTCTGTCAGGACACCGTGACGCGCGCAGATGATGAATCAGAGATTATTGCAAGTATCGATAATGACGGTATGTTGATGACACTTCGCATACTGACATCGTCATAAAAAATTGCAAAATAATCATCGTGTACAGTAAGCGATTTGCTGCGATCATGAAAATCACGATGGTGCGCGTTGATTAAGAGCACATCTCGTCGCAGTATGTCTAGCACATGATACGAGTGCTAATTTTCGCGCGGATACTGATTCCGCTGATGATTTCTGCGTCCGCATCTCATTTGCGAATTTTTGTACAGCTGCGAATCGTATATGCGCATACATATGATCACTGCGCGCATGTATGCCGCATGCACACCTTGTCGCGCAGTATAGGTGACGATCAGCTGCTGTATACGATCTGCGAATGCGAATGCGTCGATATATCCTCGCGCACTATCTTCGCTTATACAGCGGTCAGTATATGCAGTATATCAATGTTTATGCGATCGCGACGCCAGATATTATTCGCGCTCCGCAACCTGCATACACAAATTTTTTGATATCTACGCGTTGCACACAATTGAGTTCTCGTGCTGTTCGTGCCTTGACGAGCTAAATTAGAATACCATTATGTTAGGGCTGATATGCGAGCCCACAAATATTATACAGTATATCAAATAAACACTGTGCTGTTGAACGACACACACAAGTGTAACAGTATAGCGGGTTGTGAGTTGCAGTCTCCGTAGAAGATCTGCTGAACCACAACGCTTCCTCACTTTTATACCTACGTCACCCATCATCTTAGATGGTACCGCCATTGGGTTGTGAACCCGAGACGTAGGTTGAACGACCAGCATGGTAATAACGACTAGTTCGTTCATGCTGCACATGCGAGTTCCGCGCATGCTGAAAGCTAAAGATGGTTCTTGGTTTGTTTCCAAGATGTATCTTTGCTTTGCCATCTTCGAGTTCAATCATACGAACTCTCGATGACAGGGATGCCTGATGATATGACATAATCATCTGGCGACATGTACAGTCATCGTCGACCGTACTGACGACTGTCATAAATGTATGACGCGACTCGACCTGTACAGTCATGATCGACCATACTGTCGACTGTCATAATAATATATGACACGACCGACTGTCATAATAATATATGACATGACATGACATGACATGGTATGACATGTATGACAGGTATGACACGTATGACATGTATGACACATATGTCATCGGTCATAACCCTGACACTTCCGTCACCACGGCGGGCCTTGGGATGCGGCAGGCCACCGATGGGTTTTGGGTTCTCCGCCCTCACATCTCTCGCAGTCTGCTAGCTGTTCGTTGTTTGTGCGACTGTCATGCCTTCCCGAGGTCACTCCGCGCAGGCATCGTCAGCAACAGAGCACACCGGCGACGAGGTCGGTGGTGCTGGTGTGCTGACGCCCACGGCCGTCCCGCCGGCGCTCTATTGGCGCCCGGAGGGATGGTACCCCAACGATCATGGCGGTTACCTCGGCACCCTTTGGACGTGGTACCCGGGTCCCTCGCAGCCGCCCGTGGCGGCTCCGATTGTTACCGTGCCGCCCTCGCCGGGTGGTGCTCCGCCATCGCCGGTCTACCTGCCACCCGCCTCGGGCGGAGGGACCGGGGATGCACCTTCTTCATCAATCGAGCACAGGACCCGCGGCTGGTTGCACCCGGTGCGACTGACTACGGCGACATCGGCACATTCTCAACTTTCTCATTTTGCTCTACGCATGATTTACCAGACAGTGGTACCAACTCTCCTGGGCGCTGTAACAGAGGCACCGGCTCTCCCGGGCACTCTCGACGTGGCTAGAGTTGACGAGATTGAATTAGCCTGCCTCCAGACTGTGGTGCTGCTGGTTCAGGTTGCCCCAAGATGGGCTTAATTTAGGGTTTTAAATGTATCTGTATTTTGCAGTATGCCTCGCTGACTGCTAGTTTCAAGAGTTGCCCTGCCAGAAAGGACAGGTTCTCCTGTAGGATGCTTATTTCCACCGAAGCTGAGTAGGTGTTTGTTTCAGTTCCGTGACCACCTAGTTTGCCAGTCACCACCCTAGGTGGTGTGCTGGAAGTGACGCCCCGACTGTCACGTTCCTATAGTTAGGGCGGTGTATTACTGTCACCGGTCCCGGAACCCTAGATCCCGAACACATAACGGGAAGACTGAGTATTTCACGGGGATGCTGACTTTCCCCCCCAGAGGGGAGCAGTGGTGCACCCTTTGTGTCACCCCTCGCCCGGCTGTCACTTGCAGTGCTGTGACTGTGTCACCGGCTCCCGAACTCTAAAGTCTCTACAACATTTGTTATTATCAACTTTAGACCTCACCAGCTCGACACGACTGCATTTTCTGCTTCACAGTGACAGTCAATATATAGACATATATCTCCTGTTCTATAAGGTTATAGCCCACGCACCTTCAGTGTGAGCTTGGTTTTTGTTCTCTAGTTCGCTTCGCGCCCTGCGACTCTATTCGACATCTATTCGACATCCCGACATCAGCGCCGGACCGACTTACCTCAGCACCGGCCGACACAACATTGTGCCGCCTCCCAAAATTTATTCGACATCTACCACCGTTTTTTTGCTGCACACTCCGTGTGCTCAATTTCACCGCTGGACAAACGTTACTTTATTCCCGCAATGGCCTCTACCCGACGTGAAGGTCTTGGTTCGGCTCTGCGTGCTGCCCGCACGCGGGGAGGCTCCACCCCGTCACCTTCGCCCTCAGGATCACAGGGCACTCCTGTTTCATCCCGTGGACGCCGTAGGATTGTAGGGACATCATCATTACGGTCTAAGCCGACATCCACGGTCGATGCCCCGACGGCTTTCGACTATTTCAACGACCCCGACGTGTTGGGGACCACGCCCGTGGAGGAGGGCCGCGAGGACGAGTACATCGAACAGCTGGCTTACGCTTTTCAGTACGGCAGCGACCTCCTGTCCTTCCTCAAGTCCACTGGTCTCAAAATGCCCGTTGGCTTCACTCTGGACATACACTGCGACTGCCGACGTTGACTTCAACGCCCTGCTTTCCGGATTGGCCCATGTGCTGTACCCCGTGTCTTACCACGAGACAGCGAAGCTTCTCGACCTGGAGCATGACCACGAGTTCTACCACGTGACCGTCAACGAGCTCCTCTTCACCATTTTGCCCCACCCACTTCGTGGTAACGCTCTTAGCGTGTATCACGAGTGTGCCCGCCACCACCCCGCTGACGGCCGCTACGCACTGCAGCGGCTGCGCTACGAGGTCGAGGGCGTGCCCGACTCCGACGGCATGCGTTTCTGGACCCAGCTGCGGGCGGTTGTGCTCACCGAGATCGAGGACCCCGCCCCACAGCTTGCCCTGATTCGACGCCTTGGTGACCGCCATCAAAAGCTCAAGCCCAACTACACCGACTCGGACCGCGTTGCGGACCTTTGGCATGTGCTGTCCGAGTCCGCCAAGAAATCGCCGTACGTAGCCCCCCTTTACTTGGTTGTGCTACGGGAGTTGCGGGCGGGTGCCATGTTCACATTTGCCCGCCTTGCGCTCCGCATCCGACTTGCATTTCGGGACGAGAGCCCCCTCGCCACACTCTCTCCCTCTTCCACCGCTTCCGACCTTCCGCCCGAGGGTTCCGGCTACCGCCCCAAGGGTGACAGCCAGAAGCCCCCTCATCACGCTCCTCGCCCCGTTGCCATGGCCCTCCGAGCGCAGAAGCAATCCTTGGCGCCCTTGGAGGGCAAGTGGGTGGCCGACACCCCCAACTCGCTCTACCGCAAGTGGTCGGGTACTGGGTTCCCCTGCACCGTGTGCTTCCGTCTCTGGAACGTCACGGACGCTCATCCCGACACGCGTGGAGCGTGTCCCTGGGTATGCATCGAAGCCTTCGCCAACGACAGACACTTGGAGATGTCTAAACCGGCCGCCCCCCGCCCGTCCCTCGACGCATCCGCTGCTGTGTTGTCGTTGCCACCGCCCGCAGTTGACACACCTGCCCCGCCTGTTGAGGGCCCGACGGCTGTCACCAAGAATATCCTCACGGATACTCTTGGCCCAAGCCCGATGGAGACGCGCTTTGTAGATCTCGTCCGCCAACTTGGATTGCTCCCGCAAGTAACGTCTGACGGCCACGTCCGCGTCTTCGTTCGATGCAGGGTTGGGGGTAGGAACTGAAGGCGTAGCTGCCGTCGGCGTGTTCCGTACCCCGTCGATCAACCTCAGAGAGGCGTCGATGTCGCTGTCCCTCGTGAGGGACTTCTTGGATCTCGTTGTGATTCCCATCTCTAGATAAGCCTGAGGGGAGGCGGTACGCTGCAGCACGTTTGGGTAGGGTCGCGGAGAAAATGTGACGTCACAGACACGGAAAGAGCGGTCGGGCCATGCTAGCGAGGGGCGAAGGAAGATGTCGTCGAAGTCAAAGGTGCTTAAGTCACCAGCCCAAAACACGGCAGCAGGCGGGATCAGAGCGAGCAGAGAACCGCGAATAGTGAACATTGCGACGACGAAACCCAATCCAAGCCGGCACCCCATAGCTGCGGCTCAAGTCGCTCACCGCAAGCCGCTCATCTCAAAATCTCCACTAATGCCCAAACGCGCAAACGCGCACCACCTCTCCGAGCGGCCGTTTAGCCAATCATGGCCAAACTAGCAAGTGGAATAAAGCGTGGATGGGGCCACGACCTACCGGAATATCCTAGTTCACTAGATATCAGAGGGTCCCGAACTGTGTGGATAAACTGTCATAAGATAATAAACCCTAAGCTAGATATACCCGGAACGGTCTCGCAACGGTCTCGGATACTAGCCTACCTGTGACACAGCGTGTGTCACAGCACGAACCTATAGATCAGTCAGCGGTCCAGTGTTGGTCCTAGGGGTCTGTCATAGGGGCCTGCACCGGGACTCCCAGTCAGGGCTGCCTATACAGATTCCAGCACTGCATTCCATTCCGTGCGGCTCACTGAGCTCGCACCTGGTGGTGGCGACGCGATCGACCCCGCCGGCACCGGCTCTCTGGTGGTGCCTGCGGAGGATGCGGACGCCTTCCCGCCGCCCGATGAACCTCAAGAGCCTGCCTGCTACGGAGCCGCACTTGACGATGAGGACGGCACCGACTGGCCGGCCTTCCGCTCTTCACCGGTTTGGTTACCCAAGTACTCCGGTGTCACCGGCGATGAGCATGACAACACCACAAAACCCTAAGGATCGAACTAGAGATGTGAATGCGACTAGCGCCAATGCATGGAATTGCTTCTAGCTAGGTTGAAAAAGCCCTCTTTGAGTTACATTTAACATCTCTTTTAGCCGCCTGTCCGGGTGTACCGGCTGGCCCTGCAGTGCACCTCCCGCCTTCGGGGTGAGGTGGTGTCACGGGGATGCTGACTTTCCCCCCCAGAGGGGAGCAGTGGTGCACCCTTTGTGTCACCCCTCGCCCGGCTGTCACTTGCAGTGCTGTGACTGTGTCACCGGCTCCCGAACTCTAAAGTCTCTACAACATTTGTTATTATCAACTTTAGACCTCACCAGCTCGACACGACTGCCTTTTCTGCTTCACAGTGACAGTCAATATATAGACATATATCTCCTGTTCTATAAGTATTCTCACCGGTTATCTATTCTGATTATCTGTCTCACCGAATATACAGTCCAGATGATATATTCAGCATATCTCTCCCGTAGCTAACGTTGCCAAACTGCCAGTTTTCGGGGACTGTTTACCCCCACTTGTTCGTGCCCCATAATCTCCCCCAATAATATCCGCTCTGGGCCGAAACCGGCAATTTTCAAGTTTCAAAATGAACATCAAAATGAAAAATCGGAATTCCAACAAATCTAGAGATTTATTTCCAATGTTCCAAGAATAAAACCGAATAAAAAATTGCCCAGCCTTTACTCGTTGACTGTCGACGCGGACGTCGGAAATCTGAGAAGCGTGTCATGTTGTAACCGACGCGAGGTGTCAATTCGTAACGGATACGTGTCGACACAGTTGGGAGTTCAACAGTTGAACAATGCGAATGGTCGCTGTCCGCTGTGTTTTCAGTTTTCATAGTTCATTTGCTTTATTTTGATTTTTTGAATACATAGATTCATAGAACGTTTGACTAGAGCGTTTGACTCTTCGTGCACAGTCGACAGTCGAGTGGTCAGTCGAGTGCGTGTGCACACAAGATGTTTCCATCTGATATCTACAGCCATATCCATTAACGTGAATAAGAAACGTGGACCAATTAAAATATAGTAAAATCATCCTCATCCTACATCTGCAATGCTGTATCCAATCTATTCCATCGACTTGGCTGCCGAAACGATGCAATGCCGAGATCCAGTGGCCACTCGGACGGGAGTCTCGGACTGACCTGAGAGATGAGGCTGTACATGTCGACACAGGTGATTCCCTCAGAGACCACTCTTAGTGAAGAGCTCTCTATTTTAATCATCGCAATTTTATGATCAATTCATTTGACACTATCGAGTATCGACTATGAGTCATATCGACGATGGATTATCATTATGTTTCTGTTGATCTGTGTGAGAGCAGTCTGAGTGTCACATACAGTAGTGTCCATGTCTGGCTCGTGACTGTCTGTAGTGGTGTCACCTCGTGTCACCCAACAAATTTGGAATGATTCCCCATGATGCTCATCACTTGGAAGCCTGTGCAGAATAAGCGTGGACCAATGAACATACAGAAAGTGATATACAAATAGTCTCCAAATAGGCACAGTTGAGAAAGGGGGGAAACCGTGCATCGGAACCCACGATTGATGAGACAGCATGCTAATTTTAATATTACATTCGCATCGGATCCGTGACGTGGTTCTTTGCCCTGCAACGCATAGCAGAAGCAGATCCTCATCTTTCAAGCACTGCCACAAAGGGATTTCACTTTCTTTGCGTCTCAAACGCCTGTTTAGGCAAGGTATATAGAGGTGTATATTTTGTGATGTTAATTGCATAGAGCTGTTATAAGAATTTGACTGAATTTGTTGAATTGTCCGCTTTCAATGAAAGGGAACGCTATTCGTGTCGCCCGGGCGGTGAGCCGTGTGACAAGGCAGGCCCAGCAGACACCTTTCAGTGGCCTGTGTGCGCGCCCCAGCTGGTCTACGCTCGCTGGCCCTAGCGCAAATGGCGGGCCTCATATCAGATCCATCCAAGGTGCTAGTAAAGTTCATTCCCCCGAGTTGCAGCAGGCCCCAAAGGTGGATAACTCGATGCCGGTCACTATTATCCAAGGCTCTATTCAGCTCCCTGGCACAACAGCCAACACCTCCACGGAATATCAGAATGCAGACGGTTTGAGGTTCGATGACGGAAGGTATGGAGCCTTCCAGAACGAAATATCCGGTTTCATACCTGAGGCGCGACAGTTCACCGATCCAGTGCACACCTTCGCCTATGGCACCGACGCTAGCTTTTATCGCCTCAATCCCAAGCTTGTGGTCAAGGTCCACAACGAGGATGAGGTGAAAGGTTGCATTACCTCAGCGGCGAAGCATATGACTCCGGTAACCTTCAGGGCCGCGGGCACCTCCCTCTCCGGCCAGGCCATCACCGACTCCGTCCTTCTTAAGCTCAGCCATACGGGGAAGAACTTCAGAAATTTCGAAGTCAAGGTAGTTCGACTGCTTCTCCCTTCCTGGTCAATATGCAGCAAAGCACATTCGCGCTACACTGCAGCGTTTTAGATATTGTCGAATAAATCTGCGCTACTCATTTTCGATCTGTGGCGTGCCGCATTGTGAGCGCTGAAGATATTGGTGCTACCTGGGTAGTATTGCAGCAGCGTTACACGCACTAGTGCATACTTGCTATCACAGCTTCACACCCGCACTTAGATATATCCACGTGGACCTCGCACGGCCATGGCCTACGTCTCTACGAGAGCTGAACGTGTCTCCACCTTGTTTCCCTAGCCACGACGTGTGACATTGTAGCACCCGAACGCATTCGCACTTGCTGTCTCCGGATATCATGTGGCCCCCATAAAGACCCGAACGCTTCCGCAGGTATTGTTCAGGCCGTATTGCGTCACGTAAAACAATAAAGTACATCCTCATTTTTTAATGCTTCACAGCAGGACCTACACACACTGTTGCTTCGAAATAGCACGATGGCCCGGTATGTAAGCACGAGTATGCCGGTCTCGTGGCGCACCACCGTTTATGTGCACCTATCCGATGTAATATTTCTTCGTTACTCCTTCAGCCTCCATTCCTGTTAAACTGTTTCCAGGCTGCCGGCGAGTCCGGTAAGGGCCCAGCCTGGCACGACGGCCTACCATGGTGTACTTAGATATAGCGCGTTAATAAGTGTTCTCAGCACCTGCGCGCAGACTCCCGCCCGGGTTGTGCGCAGGGGTGGTGCGCGTGCGTGCTGCTGGCTCCTGGTTCTCGAGAGCACTGGCAGGAAGTGAATCTCCGATCCGCAGGGTCTGCGACGCTCTCTTCAAGAGTCTTTCACGGTTCCCTTGAGGTCAAGCGGTCGCTTCTGGAACATTGGCATCCCTGGCTTTGCCGAGCGACCGGGGGGTGGTTCGGTCCTCTGTGCTCAGGATGGCGGCAAGAAGATCACCGTGGAGCCAGGCCTCATTGGCGGAGAGGTCAACCGCATCCTCCAGGCGTATGCGCGCAAGAATAAGCTGGAGGACGTGTACAAGATCGGTCCCGACCCCTCCTCTATCGACTCCTGTATGATGGGCGGCATCATTGCGAACAACTCCAGTGGAATGTGCTGCGGCGTGGCGCAGGTGGCTGTCTTGATCCATTTCCCGCCGGCGTGTGGTGCACAACAAAGATTAGGTTTGAAAAAAGACCAGGGCTGTGATCTCCGCGACTGTGGCACACCTGCTCCCGCGAGAGAGAGCAGCTGTTGAGCTTGAGAGACTCCCAGGGAGTGGCAGCCCAACCTCGAGCAGCGCTGACGTCTTCATTCTTTTCTCAAAGGCGAAGAGGGACTGTGTTTGTGGAGCTGCGTTAGCGCTCTGTTTTAGCGGTGTACTGGAGTGAAGTTAGAGGCAGTGCTATCTTGTCTGCCACCCTCGAGTAACGTCGGACCCCAGGCTACTTCTTAGAGATGCGATTCATTGATCTCCCCCCTTGTGAAGCACTGGGCCAGTGTTGCCCCTCTTTGTATGTGCCCAGGAGACCACATGTGTCTCCCTACGTGTGTTGACTGCTCATCCTGAATGCTGCATAAGCCTCCCTGCGGAAACACCGTCCATCTGCAAGCTGCCAATAGCTTTGTCCAAGTCCCCCAGTCACAACTGAGAGGATGATCAGGGTGACGCTGCCAATAGCTTTGTCCAAGTCCCCCAGTCACAACTGAGAGGATGATCAGGGTGACGCTGCCAATAGCTTTGTCCAAGTCCCCCAGTCACAACTGAGAGGATGATCAGGGTGACGCTGCCAATAGCTTTGTCCAAGTCCCCCAGTCACAACATAAAATTATACTGAGATTGAGACTTGGGTTTCAAATGCTGACCTGCACATCGATTTACACTGAGACTTGACGTGCAAGTGCAAGTGCTCCCGCACACAGAGCTACACTGAGACTGAGATTGAGACTGGGGTGGAAGTGCCCTCTGATACATAGACTTACGGGGAACTGAGGGAATGCCGAGCTGCTAGGACTTCCCTGCCGCCCCCCTCACAGAACTGAGGGAATGTGCCCGAGCTGCTAGGACTTCCCTGCCGCCTCACAGAACTGAGGAATGCCCTGAGCTGCTAGACTTCCCGCCGCCCCTCTCACAGAAACCAGGGCCTGAGCCGGCTAGGACTTCCCTGCTGCCCCCCTCATAGAACTGAGACGTGCTTTTCTTTGCAATCCCCGTACAGAACTCCTACCACACCGTCGAGGATCTGCGCATCGTGTTCGTCGACGGCACCGTGCTGGACACTGCGGATCCGGAGAGCTGCGCGTCCTTCCTGAAGGTGAGCGCGCAGCCCGCAGGCCCTGGACAGCGCGCAGTAGAGCGTGTGTGATAAGCCCGCCACGAGACAAGCGCGCACCCAAGGGGAGCGGCGGGTCTGCCACGAACAGCACACGCCCCCGTGGGATGTCATAGCGGGACGACGTAGCAGTGGTGCGCGTGGGGGCTCGGGTGTGCTGGCAAGATGTGGTGTTCCAATTGGGCCGCCAGGAGGAACGAGCTGCTCATTGGAGGAGTGGTCTCTTCGCAGAGGCCGGGACTCAGAAGATGAAGGGGCTGGGGCTGGAGGCGCATGCAGACCCACAAGAGCCTGGTTGACGGTGTCATAGGCGATCCGCGTAGCCGCGTCCTGGCGGACGGAGGAGGTGAGCACCCCTGCAAGCACATGCCACCCAGCTCTGGGGCCAACCTAATGCTGACAGCGCACATCTTGTGATGAGGCAAATTGTCCCAAGTGTTTGGGCAAGGGAGACAACCGGATGCTCGGGCAAGGGAGACCACCCGAATGCTCGAGCAAGGGTGGGGTCAGGATGCCCGCAACCCCCAACCCCCAACCCCTTGATTATCTGCGGAAAGCCCTATCTGCCCCCCTTCCTCGGCTCAGGCTTGATGGAGATCCCCCTGTGTGCATGGTTGAGGGAGGCTCGGACCCCTTCCCCCCCACCGCCCTCACCTGGTACATAAGATAGTTAGGGTCCAAGTGCAGGAGTGAGGATCTCTTCCTTTAGGCAGAGTTCAGCCCTTGCTGCGAGTGTGCCGCAGGCTTGCTTAGCCTCCGATCGTGCGGCTGGGACTGCAGTTGACGGCCCAGATCAAGCGGAAATTCTCGATCAAGTGCACGACGGGATACAGCATCAACGCTCTTGTGGACCACTCGGAGCCCATCGAGGTGATCAAGCGCCTCATGATTGGCTCTGAAGGCACCCTGGGCTTCGTCTCCAAGGCCACCTACAACACTGTCCCGGATTATGCCAACAAGGTCACCCCTGCCGCCCTCCCGCGCGCAAGCTGTTGCCTCGCTGCCGGCTTTAGCACACTTTTCACAAGCGGAAGGGGGGCCGCATTTCACAAGCGGAAGGTTGCTGACGCGCTTCGCGGAGGGGTGAGGTGGCGCCTCAGGCCTCTGCCTTCATTATGTTCCCGGATGTGGAGGATGCGTGCGACGCGGCGGCCGTGCTGCGCCGGCAGACGAGTGTGGATGCCGTGGAGATGTTTGACCGCGCTGCTTTGGCCCAGGTCCGCCAGATCTCCGCTTCTCTTCCCCTTACCATCTCCTCCTCCAATTCAAACACACCATCGGGGCCGCCTGCCGTCACCAACTCCAGCTGGGTTGTGCGGCTGACATGCCACCCTGTGAGCCTGGACCCCAGAAATCCTGTTAATTACAACACCGTTGCTGACCTAGTTTGCAACTGCTGGGTCCCAGAAATCCTGTCCAGTACAGCAGCGACGCTGACCTCGTTTGCAACTGCCGGGTCCCAGAAATCCTATCCAGTACAGCAGCGACGCTGACCTAGTTTGCCCACTGCTGGGTCCCAGAATCCTATTCATTTACAGGAGCGACGCTGACCTAGTTTGCCACTGCTGGGTCCCAGAAATCCTGTCCATTTGCAGCAGCGACGCTGACCTCGTTTGCCACTACCGGGTCCCAGAAATCCTATCCAGTACAACAGCGACGCTGACCTAGTTTGCCACTGCCGGGTCCCAGAAATCCTATCCCGTACAACAGCGACGCTGACCTAGTTTGCAACTGCTGGGTCCCAGAAATCCTATTCATTACAGGAGCGACGCTGACCTAGTTTGCCACTGCTGGGTCCCAGAAATCCTGTCCATTGCAGCAGCGACGCTGACCTCGTTTGCCACTACCGGGTCCCAGAAATCCTATCCAGTACAACAGCGACGCTGACCTAGTTTGCCACTGCCGGGTCCCAGAAATCCTATCCCGTACAGCAGCGCTGCTGACCTAGTTTGCCACTGCTGGGTCCCAGAAATCCTATCCATTACAACACCGTTGCTGACCTAGTTTGCCACTGCTGGGTCCCAGAAGTTCTGTGCAAAATTACGTTTAGAGCATTACCTCCGAAATTTTACCTTGTGTGGGGAAACTCCGTATCGGGAGAGTTGCCCGTGGAGTCTTGGTGCCGCGAGAGGTACTGGTGTTTGACCGCGGCGGCTGATCGGCTCGGGTTGGTGCCCGCAGTGTGAGACAAACGAGCAAATGGGAAGCCTGGTGAAGGGCTTGGTGGGCTGCGGCCCCACGGCCGGGTCGCTGCTGATTGAATGCCGCGGCAAGGACGCCTCCATGCTCGAAGCCAACGTTAAAGAAGTGCTGGACGCGCTCAAGAACAGCAAGATCCCCTTAAGCGGCCCCATTGAGGACTACCCTTTCACCGAGGTGCCTCCTCCCTCTGCTGCGTGTGCCCCATGTCCCCCCTTGATCGCCACTGCGCCTCAGCTGATGGTGCATATGATCATGGGCGAGTTTTCAAGTGCCAGTGGGGCTGGAGAGTGGTTGACTCCCCTGTGGCCTTTCTCCGGCCCTCACAGGTGGCCTCGGAGTACACTCTGTTCTGGGATATGCGCAAAGGCCTGATCCCATTGGTGGGCGCGGCGCGTGACGCGGGCACCTCCATGCTGATCGAGGACGTGGCGTGCCCCGTGGAGAGCCTGGGCAAGATGACCAAGGACCTCATCGAGATGTTCCAGCGCCACGGCTACAAGGACGCCTCGCTGTTCGGGCACGCCCTCGAGGGCAATCTGCACTTGGTGTTCTCGCAGGTACCTCCATCCTCCTCCCACCACCAGCGTGGTGGCAGCAGCAAAGCGGGTTGCTTCGGGGGGAACCCAGTGGACGGAGACCCGAACCCTCGAGGGTGTTTGTGTGTGTTAACCCATCGTATCATCTTTCCATGCTGCTTTGCATTTGGGTTGGGAATATGTATGCGTTTGTGGTATCTTGTCACGTCCCCGCCCTGCTCTTGATTTGCTTCTCACACCCACTGGGATGATGGTGGGCTGGCTTTTGTTGGCCGATCTCATGCCGTTCAGTGTGTGTTAACCCACACTGGGTGGACCCTTGAGGCCGCGCCCCAGCGTCTGGGGTGGCCAACGCCCGTGCCGTGCTACCGGCTTGGGCGTGCGAGTGTACAAGTTCGGATGCCACCCCTCTGTCACCGGCAGAGAGCCTTTGCTAGACGATGCGCACAGATCAGTTATCCGCCATCTTTCAGACATTTTTTACACCTGCTCATCGTTCGGAATCGGATCACGATTGTGCAGTAAGAACCAGGGACTCCCTCCTCGCAGATAAGCGAAAGGTCCCACGCAATCATTGCTGCGATGAGACTAACCCTGCCAAGGCACTTGCTGTTGGAATGCCCCGCCAGGCGGGGGAGACTGTGGGCATGACCTCTGCACCACGTTCCCTCTGGCAAGAGGGCCAGGCCAGCTCCTGTTGCCAGAAGACGGGCAGTATTCCCAAGCAGCCTCCAGCTGGACACTGCAGCTACAGGTGGCGGAGGCTGTTTGCGGAGTGCCACGTCTCAATCAGGGGAGGGGAAGCGGTTGGGAACCCGGCAGGGGTGCAGCATGTCGGAATGGGGTTGACTTGGGGGCGATTCCGCGCTCGCAGGGTTCCTGCACGGAGCATATCGGGGGGAGGGGCTGGGTTGATTTAGGGGTGGTGTCGCCCTCGCAGGGGTTCCGCACGGAGCACGAGGTGGCGCGGTACAGCGCGATGATGCAGGAGCTGTGCGAGATCGTGGCGGAGAAGCACGGAGGGTCACTCAAGGCGGAGCACGGCACGGGGCGCAACGTGGCGCCCTTCGTGGAGATGGAGTGGGGCTCCAAGGCCACGGAGCTCATGTGGGAGCTAAAGGAGGTGTTTGACCCGGAGTATGTCCTCAACCCCGGCGTTATCCTCAACCGCGACCCAGATGTATGCACCCCACACCCTCCCTCCCCTGGTCCTGGACTCTTTCATTTGCGCTGATTCACCTGTGTGAGCTAACCTCGTTCCTCTCGCAGAAGTGCATCCACGTCACCTTGTGCGGGTGTGTGTGTTTGCTCGTTTGTCATTTCCCCTTTTTTTTGGCATGGGGTGTCCATGCTGTGTGGTGTGACTGCATTCATGGCATAACCATGGACCAACGGGTCCCATCCATCGACCGTGAGCCACTGGGGGGCATGCCAGCAGGGTCCGCTCACTCCGTAACCCAGAGACCAACAGTTGTTTGGCGATGATCCGTCACGTCGTTTCATCTTTCCATGCTGCTTTGCATTTGGGTTGGGAATATATATGAGTTTGTGGTATCTTGTCACGGCCCCGCCCTGCTCTTGATCTGCTTCTCATATCCTGGGATGATGGTGGGCTGGCTTTTGTTGGCCGATCTCATGCCGTTCAGTGTGTTTGCTCGCACCAGGGCCCCCAGTCAGCCCAGTCAGTGTTCTATCGGCGGGCCACCTTCAAGCTCTCAACGGGACGTCAGGACCCGCTCTGAGCTTCTGCACCGGGCCTTGATGGACGGATATAGACGAAGCAAGAGGGGGCCACAAGGGTCGCGGCGCATGTGAGGGGCGAGCATGCGGGGGTGCCACAGATTCACCGCAAGTCCCTCAAACCGAGCCCGAAGGCGAATGCCCTCGTGGACCGCTGCATTGAGTGCGGATTCTGTGAGAGCAACTGCCCCTCCAAGGACCTCTCCCTCACCCCTCGCCAGCGCATCACCGTCTGGCGCGAGATCAAGCGCCTCCAGGACATGCCAGTCCTCACCGGTGCGCCCACTCTCCAGCCCTCCCCCCCCAACGGGACAGTGGGTACATGTGCAAGGGGGCAGGGGTGACTGCGCTTCGGGAGGCGGCACGATCCACGGACGTTTTATATGATCTCCCCCTGTGGACCACTCTTGGGCCCCAAGCGGTGCTGAGGTGGCGCTGAGGTGGCGGGCCTGCCGAGGGTCCGGCGCAGCAAAACCTGTTCAGCAGCTGAAAATTCAACTCCGATTTTCGATTTCCAATTTGCAGCTGAGCCGTCCGATTCGGAAGGATGCCCCTGGAAGTTTGACTGCGCGGAGAAGTTATGTGCACGGAGCGGCGCTTCCACGAGCTGGCCTCAGCATGCCCACTGTATTCTTCACATTCAGCTCGGTGATGCGCGGGCGCGGCTGGTTGTTGCGCGGTGCGGATCTGCGGCTGTTTGACTAATGTTTGGGGGAGCACTCCCGCAGAGGAGGAGGAGACCCGTCTGAACGACTTCACGAAGCTGTTCAGCTACTACGGCGAGGCGACCTGCGCGGCAGACGGCATGTGCCAGGAGAAGTGCCCCGTGAAGATCAACACCGGCGAGCTCGTCAAGGTGCCGGGAAAACCTCCCACCTCCGCCTGGCCCTGCTGATGGCGGCTGAGCCGTGATCGCACCCTGTCCTTCCCGTGCCTAGGCCCCCCTCCTAGGACCCCCTCCGCGGGCCTGAGTTGCGGAACTCCGAGGATCTCGACGGGGCCCTGCTTAGGCTAACCGCGCGCCTTGATTCTCTGAGATGACGGATGACGGAGGTGTGCGGCACTGAACTTTTACCCTGAGCCGTGCGATGTGCCTTCTGTCGCAGGCGGTGCGCGCGGAGGAGATGGTGAACGAGCAGCCCCGCGCAAGCGGCACCGCCATGTCTTTAGCCAAGAACTTCGGCTACTTCAACTCCACCGTGCCCACATTGCTGAACACTGTGGATGCGTTTCACGGGCTCCTGGGCCCAGGTACGTGCGCGTGTGTGCCCTGTCTGGTCGTTGCGGCAGGCCGCCATGTCTGTTGTGAGGGCTCATGCGGCGAGGAGGCTCGATGCAGGCGCAGGCGAGCTCTGATCATGCCTTCCATAGCATGCGCGCAGTGGTGGCCTGAAGCCGCGATGCCTAGCCACGGGCAAGGGTGACTGATTTATTGCGAGAATATGAGAGTGCCAATAGGGAGAACTGGTGTGACGAGAGGCGGGCTGGCGGTAGGGTGCGGACAAGCGGTGCCGAGGCGGGAAGTTGATACGCGAAAGTGGAGAAGGGGGTGCGCATGCGGTGACTCAAGGAGTGAAGGGGTCGTGGTTGGAGCTAAGGCCAAAGGGGTGATTAATCGGGCAAGAGGGGTTTGGTGGGGGCGCGGTGGGGTGGTCTGACAGGGCTCCTGGAGTGGACCTCCCAAAAGCTGAACCGCATGTCAGGTGCGCACCAGCCTGGAACCTGCCAGCCGGATGGGTTGCAACACCTGAGACGAGCTAGCGGGAAGCCAATGGCAGTGCAGGGAGAGGGTGGTTATTTGTAGGGTCTGTGGCGCAATTAGTAGAAGTCGCAAGATGCTGCTGTGGTCCTCGGGGAGACGCATTGACCCCGACGGGGCTTGGGGGGCGGCGGATGGCAGGCAACGTGGTGCCAGTGTGGAACAAGTACTTGCCGAAGGGTTCCAATGCGCTCCCTGTCGCCCCCGTGAAGCAGGAGCCCTCTATGAAGGTGCGCCCCTCTCAGGCACCGCTCAGCAGGGGGAGGTGGCCGAGGGAGTGATAGGGCGCACTTGGGTGTAGCTGTCGGGAGGAAGGGGTTGCATTTGAAGGAGGCTGGAGAAGGGGGTTGAAAGGGCTACGATGAAGCGGAGATGATAGAGACGATGGAGACGTGGAGGGAGCAGTGGAGGGGTGGAGTAGGGGCGCACTTGAGTGCGGGAGATGAGTGAGCTCTGCAGATAGTGTGCAGTTGAATTGAGTTCCAAAACAGTTGTGATTCTGGGATATGGTGAGACGGTCCCAGGTCTAGGCCACGGGGGAATGTCTGGCATGCCGGCTTGTGCTCATGGTTACCTGGCCTTGAAATCTGGGAATGCTCGGCACAGGTGGTGTACATGCCTACCTGCGTGACCCGGACAATGGGGGTGGCTCGAGATGACTACGAGACCGCGTCCGTGCACGAGAAGATCATGTCCGTGCTGGATAAGGCTGACTGTGAGGTGGTGTACCCCGAGGGCATCGAAAGCCTGTGCTGCGGGATGCTGTTCAACTCTCGCGGCTTCAAGGATGCCGCCGAGACGTCCCTCTCCTCCCTCGAGGAGAGCCTGCTGAAGGCCACGGACAACGGTGCCCCTCTTTTCCTGCCCGCCTCTCGGCCTTTCCACACGGTCGACCCTCTAGCTGGTATTGGCAGTCAGCAGCCCCCCAAAGACGGGAGCCAAGGTTGTGCTGTACCGAGTGCTGTCTGAACTTTGATTGGTTTCAGAATCACGACAGGTTAGGTGCCGAGGTGGCGGTGGGCAATCCGGCGAACCCTGGCTCAAATGGCACACGGATGTGATGGAGAGGCCATGCGGTGATCACAGCCACGTGACAGCGCACTTCCAGATGTCGACGTAGACCCGCCTGCTGTGAGTTGCATGTGGGGGGCGTTTAATGACGTTGCGAGGCGGGGAGGGGGAGGGGTGACGTGCAGGCAAGTACCCCATCTTGTGCGACACGTCGCCGTGCATGGCCCAGATGAAGAGCGGCCTGAAGAGCCCGATGCTCAAGATGAACCTGTACGAGCCCATCGAATTCGTCAACCTCTTCCTCATGGACAAGCTCGACTTCTCGCAGAAGCGCAAAGACGTGGCCGTGCACGTGCCGTGCAGCTCCAAGAAGCTCGGCATTGAGAACGCCTTCCTCAAGGTGCGGTGCGCGGTGGCACGGCCTCCCCTGCCGTGACACTTCTCTTCGCCCGTCCGTGCTGCACCCCCCTTCGCCCTCTACGAACTCCTGTGAGCTCTCCTCTCTCATTCCTCCTTCTTGCACCCACCCCCCAATACGTATTTCTCAGCCTCTCCTGCAAGCGCTCTTTTCTGACCCGTCTATTCTGCACTCCCGCTTTTGCCTGCCTTTCCCCTCCACCACGTCCCCTCCACCAAAGGGGCGCGCTTCTGGTCTCCACCCTTCATCACGGGGGCGCTCTTCTGGTCTCCCCCCTCCACCTCGGCTCAGTCTCCTATCTCTTCCCTACTTCCCGCGGCCGTGCTCCTTCCCCCCTACCCTCTCCTCCAGCCTCGCGCAGATGTATACCCGTGCACCTGGTGGTTGCCCAAGCAATGTGTTGCCGAGTGATTGATGCATGTGTGAGGATGCGCTGTACTCTCAGGGTGACCGAGTAATGTTTTTAGATCGGGAAAATTGGAAGGTCTGAAGAGAATCCAACGAAGGGGTTTGATCTCTGGAATCCTATCGTATATGGATGGTCGGATTTGGATGATCCCCGCTGTTTAGAATGAATGGACAGGATGATCCCCGCTGTTTAGAATGAATGGACTGGATGATCCCCGCTGTTTAGAATGAACGGACCAGTGCAAGTTGTGCAGCTCTGCTGTACTCAAGAAACCTTCTACAGAAATGACACAGGGGGTAGTTGGTGCGGGCGCTGGGGCGGTTGCAGGTGGCCAGCGCTTGCTCTGAGAACGTGCACCCGACAGGGATTCCGTGCTGCGGCATGGCCGGTGACCGTGGCATGCGCTACCCGGAGCTGACCGCCTCTTCGCTGCAGCATCTTGCCTTGCCCTCAGAATGCACTGATGGATACTCCACGTCGCGCACTTGTGAGATGTCCCTATCCAATCACAGGTGGTTCCCCCGGTCCCATCAAGGCTGCTCGCCGCCTACCTGAGCTCCTGGCACCTGAGAGCATCTCTGTATGTAATGGTCTACGAATGCGGCCGAACAGCATACGGATGGGAGGCAGCACTGGCTCATCTCTCGCCTGCCTTCACAACTGAACTTACCATCAATGAATGTGGGCATGCTGCATGGCATCTGTGATTGGACACCAAAGCGTGTTGTGATATGCTTTATGTGATGTCTGGGCCTTCTGGCATTTCCCTTTTCTCTCAGTATGAATTTACAGTGAGCGATGCCATAGCACCTTTGGTGCTGCACTGGTTGCTGGGCGACCATGCTATGAGATGGCATCATAACTTAAAGGACGCATGATAACATTAGATGTGAGTGATTGGTAGTCGTTCAACAATGCTATGTGACGATCATAAGTCATCGCGCGAATGGTTACATTAGAACTGGGCGATTTGCTGTCCGCAGTGGAATCAACTTCCGCGGCATGATCTACTTGGTGGATGAGGCCACCACCAAGAAGAAGGCGTAAACCAAGAACGCGCTAGCAGCAATTACATTGCGCTCCGCGTCGTGGTTTGCCCCTGAAGGGGTGACCTGGATGCCAGCAGTGTGCCTCTGACTTATAAAACAACATCGCGGCTGGCATACTTGGCAGAGAGTTGCACTGAACCATGGGGGTGGTGATGGCTTAAATCACCTTCCTCAGACGGGTACTGTGCCCTCAGCAAGAGAACAAGCCGAACCTGAGAGCCACATGGGAAATAGAAGGGCTGTGCAGAGGAGAACTCCGGGGATTTGTCGATCATGTAATAATAGGTATGACCACGTTCCATAGGAAATGTTCTCCAAAGGGAAATCGCAGATGGAATGGCTGCACTACGGGATACAAACTTGCAAGGCGTTGCAACATTTCTGATATTAAGGTAATTTATTATGAGTAAAAATGAGTATGTAAACCTGCTCTATCCTGTCCAGAACTAGTGGGAGAGGAACTTGAACATTGCACGTACCTATGACCTAAATTCTTTGGACGTGAGTCTGCCTAAGAAGGCCTTGAAAATGTGAGTGTGGTAGTCACAGCTTGACTTAATAATGAGTATGTATGTATGCGCGCACCTGGTACCTTGGCCGCATTGTCCACTCTACCACATTATAAGGGATCAACTTGCAGGGAAAGGTTGTTACAGTATATATTTCCCAATCTCTGGTTGTTCTATTGGGGGGCATGACTACAACTGTGACTCAGATATGATGCTTATAGTGGTGAGTCTTATAATGGCCCCGAATAGTTCCCCAGACGGCATGATTGGTTGCTGTAAAGTATTTTAAGATTCTGCAACCTTACTTGACGACATTATTTTGGCAAACTACCGTACGTCGATGTTCATGTTAGTGCCACATAATCAGGAACCGCAATGCCATACACGCACATTGTCAGATTTTCAGAACGCCGCGTAGCCGAGTTGCATCAGGTACGTGCATGGCACACTCACACCATTGTCGTGATTACAAACCATTTACATCGGCAGTGCAGCGCATACTACTGATTTGATGGTCAATTTGCCATGCATTTTCTTTTCGTAGAATTCAATGGGGCTCGTGTCGTCTAAGGCAAAACAAGTGTTCAGCAGCAACCAGCTCACCTACATGTGACTACATGCGCGACTCAGATATGATGAGGCGACAATGACAAATTTACAGCTGTTACATATTGCGCGGCTTTCGGATGGGATCAGTGCTAGAATTTAACATTGGGTCTTGGACTTACAAGACAACATGCAAAACCCCGAGATGTCCGCGGATATATAAAATAATGTCGTCATTGGATATTTATTTCAACAATTACACCTCGGTGATGCACCTCCTGTAATAAGAGTACGGTATAATGGCTAAGAATTTGATGAACGTGAGGATGGTTTATACTTCAGACGGCAAATGCATATCAAATGCACGAGCGTGTATCCCTGAAGAATGATATTGCGCAGTATATATGTACACACAGCCGCCTAGCGCCCCTTCATGTATATTTTTCACATATATTTGCCTATGAATGAAACACCGTTTACTGATTTCCTTTCGTAGAACAGCAACCAATTGGTAAACCAGCATCTAACGGGTTAAATATTGCGCCTCCGCCTGCTGTAACATGCATATTACTGGTCCTGGCCGATCTAAGTAGATCGCCACGCATGATTTGTTTCTGATGACTCAACATATTTTTCATGTGAAATGTGAATATTTGCGTTCAGAGCGATGAGCTCCGGACTCGAGTCGTGGAAACAAACTGGCATCGTTGGTTACCGTCGGATCGGTGTTCCACCATCGGGAGAGGGCTGCTTTAATGCCGATGCACTGGGTCAAATATTCAGGTAAGGTAAGTTTGCAAAGTATTTTGGGCAGGATCGAACTTATGCATTGTTTCCAGCATTAAACTATCATAAACCCCATCAACGTCATGCAATAAAGTGTGTCCAAGAATACGAAAATAAACTCATAGAACAATGCGCATGAAAGGTGCTTATACGTAGTTGGTGATCCCGCAGTCCTCCCGTAAAAGGGTCACCGACCATCTGCACCACCGGCAGATTAACCTCTGATCCGTATGTTTTAGAACCCGGCCAAATTACTTCATCTTGCAGTACCTTACTGCAATTAGCAGCAGTAAGGCTCGAATTCCAACGGGCGACGATAGCTGAAGCTCGATCCGACGATCGCCGAAGGCAATTCGGCGCCTCGCCCCGCTCGCCCCGCTCGCCACCGACCGCGACAGCAGCGGCACGGTACGACAGCGACACTTCGCGCATGCGCTCGCTGTTTGTAATAAAATACCGAAACAATGATCAAATGGTCGAACGATCGGATTTCATACCTCATCAGATAGCCTAGAAGTGGAGAGCTCAACTTGAGATTGACAAGCCTGGTATATATGGGGGCCTCGTATGGGTATAGCGTAACTATTTTGAACTCTGATGACGGCCCGGGTCATCATCCGTTTTCTTTGATGAGCGGTGCCATGCGATAGGAGTACGAAAACTGACTTGTATAAGGGTTTTGTTGACTATCCCTACAGATCTGCAACCCTTGGGAAAGCTTTCCATAGGCATGTCATCCCTGTGCCCACCCTATGCCCGCCCTTGGGAACGCTCGGGAAAATCAGGAAATATTTTCCAAAGGCTTGGAAAGTTTTCCATAGGGTATTTCCATAGGGATACCCCCTTTTGGAGTTTCCATAGGGTTTCTATAGGGCTGTATGCCTATGGAAAAGGACGTTCCATAGGCATGGAAGGCCGTATAATCACCCTATGGAAAAGTAAACATTTCCATAGGATGACTATAGGCATAACCAGGACTATGGAAAACCCTATGGAAAATGTAAACCCTTCCATAGGGCGGCTATAGGCATAGGGGGCCGATGGAAAGCCCTATGGAAAATATAGCTTTCCCATACGCTTTCCATAGGCATGTCCAAGGGCGGGCGTAGGGCGGGCGTACGGATAGCGCACCTATGGAAAATTAGCGTATACTATGAGTTTTCCACAAGGTTTTCCATACGGCGGGCATAAGGATAGTACACCTATGGAAATGTACAATTCGCCCTGCGTATTCTCGGGAATAAAGTCGTAATTCCATAGGGCCTTCCATAGGGATGCCATAGGTATGGTAGGCCTATGGAAACGTATAATTCACTCTGCGTATTCTCGGGAATATCAACGTAATTCCATAGGGCTTTCCATAGGGCCCCCATAGGGATAGCATACCTATGGAAATATACAATTCATTCTGCGTATTCTCGGTCAATAAAGACGTAATTCCATAGGGGTTTCCATAGGGTTGGCTATAGGGATAACACAGGGTGAGCATGCCGTAGGTATACTCCTGATACAGGTGGCAAAGTCTATACCTATAGTATCCATATGGAATACGTTTCCACACGTATACCGTACGTATGGAAATAACGTTCCATAGGTATAGCCAGCCTATGGAATGAGCTTTCCCAGGGGTGAGCCACCCAGTGGAAAAGTCTTCCGTAGGTATATCATCCGTATGGAAACATGTTTCCCAAGGGATACCGTACCTGTGAAAGGGTTTCCATAGGTATAACCATTCAGGTTTCATCGGGTGAGCATAGGGTGATGATTCATGATATATCCAGGCTTTCCATAGGGCTTTTACTACATATATACATACTTCGTATTAATATACAGAATAATTCCATCTATGAAATGAACAAGTTATTCGTCATGTAAGTCGCCCACAAAATCTACATGCCTATCTAGTATGAGCATCATCTTGTCTTTATCATATCTCCATGGTGGATCATTGAAACCGAGTTTGTGCTCGCCGAGATAATATACCAACCTATTTGCATCGGGTCGTCCAGCTGGAATTCTCTTGGTCGTGATGAACCGGTCAAAGTTCCATGGAATGGGTACAATGCACACCAAGCACTCAATCTCAAATGCTTGGATGAAAACCTCGGAAAGGTCCCATGGCAAGTCCGACCTCAACATCATATTGTTCGCCACGGTATCTTGAAATGCTGCCTTCAATGGAAACCATCTTACTTTGAGGAAAACCAATTGTTTCCTACCAATCGGGATGCTATAAATTTTCAGAAGCTCGCCGTACCTGCAACACATACTTTCCAAAGGGTGAGCATAGGGTGGGCACAGGGTGGACATAGGGCGGCTATAGGGCGGACACAGAGTGGGAAAGCTTAACTCGTAATCATAGGGAGGGTGTAGGGTGGTCGTAGGGTGGGCACAGGGTGAGCATACGCATGATCTATGATATATGTTACGGTATAGGGATGTTGTAGGGCGAACACAGGGTAGGCATGGGGCCAATATAGGGCGAACATAGGGTGGGCATCGGATGAACGACCTGTCTTCATGGGCATTCAATCAATTTACTGGGGTATCAAAGATTGCCTTTATGTATCGTTGACAGGTGGTGAGGTGGCAGTCGGCGGATCGCGTACGAAAAGTGTCTCGTCCGACTTTCACGTGCTGACTCTTCATCACACCGTCCATATAGACATAACAACGCTCCTTGGTACTCAAAGGACGACATTCCCTCGTCAACCGGTTCAACCGCCATGTCTCCAGATCTTGGATGACGGGTCGTGGCATGATCCGCCGTTCTCTCTTACTCAATCGCTTCCATTCAGCGAGTTTGGTGTCAAAGTCGTTTTGCAGGAGCTGGGCCCATGGGAAATTCGTGCGCATATACTTCCGTATACCTTTTATGTCACCTGTGGGTGATCAATGGGTGGGCATAAGATGGTTACGAATTTCAAAGGGTGGGCATAGGGTAGGCATAGGGTGAGCACAGGGATGGAATATTTCTTTTCAGCTCCAAGGGTGGGCATAGGGCGGGCATATGGCGGGAAAGATTTCCATTGGGTGGGCACAGGGCGGACATCTACTGCAAAGGCATCTAAGGCACTGCGTACCTTCATCCAAGGTTATCGGTGTTTGCTTGCCAATCACCTCCACTCGTCGCTTTTGTGGCCCAGTGTATGGTGCAACCTTCTCATTAGATATTGAAGCATATATGCCACGGATTAGCATCAGCTGTTTTTCTAGCATCTGACCTGCGACATACATAACACATAAACAAACGTACAGTGCAGCCAGACGTTTCCATACCTATGTTTCCCCTATGGAAGGAGCTTTCCATAGGCACGCTATACGTACGGAACCGATACATAGTAAAGGCATAGGGTAAACATAGGGTGGGCATAAGGTGGGCATAGGGCGGGAAACTTTGAGATTCCCATTCCCTATGGTGATCACAGGGATAGCATAGGGCGGACGTAGGGTGAACATAGGGCGAGCCTAGGTATACATACCGTTCATGATGCTGGCTACTGGCTGCGATCGAGTTTTGACTGACTCCTTGCATTTCCCATAGAATGACTCCCGCGGAAATAACCATATTCCATGCGCAGGTCCTGTCAGTTCGATATGCCGAGGCAAATGTCGCAAAATATGCGTAGTTATATTCCAATCTTCAGGTGAAAACTCCTTCTCCCATCGGTCCATTAGAGCTTCAACCCGTTTATGCAGACGGTCCTCGGAGATGATGTGGTTTGAGACTATCTCACGCACCACTACGACGAACTCCCCAACAAAGGACGAGAATTTCGGATGAGGCAAATCTCCCAATGCATCTGGCCAAGCTGCGATTGCGCTCATGAAGCCGCAAGTTATGAAGACAATCCCCACGGCGGCCTTCAGTTTTCTTGGCTCTCTTGTGCTCGCGCTGAACTCCATGCCCTTAGTTACCACGTTGCCCCAATTCCGATCGACTTTTGATTTCTTGTACCACTTAATCGCAATAGAACGAATGTCCTCATCCAGACCCCATGGTACATCGAGTTCTGCAAAAACAGAAAAGAACAGCAGTCACTGTCATGCATTATTTGACAATCGCCAAGTTCCAAGGGTGGGTATAGGGTGGCTATAGGTCGGGCGCAGGGTGGGCATAGGGATGGAATGTTTCTCTGCAGTTCCAAGGGTGGGTATAGGGTGGGCATATCGTGGGCACAGGGTGAGCACAGGGATGGAATGCGTTTTCCCAGTTCCAAGGGTGGGTATAGGGAGGGCATAGGGCGAGCACAGGGATGGAATGAAATCCCGAGATTGTTACATACCAGCAAAATGTTCTTCCAAGGTTTTCTCCACCTCGTTCTCGTCCACAGGTTCAGGTAGCCACTCCGGGTGCACATGGTGATTTTCAGCATATCTAAGGCATTTAATATTCCAGTTGCACTGAAAAATAGCGCATGTCATCCTATATTCCAAGTTATGAAGTTCGTGCATGATATCCGGGAAGTAGTCCTTTGTCACGGAAAAGTGTGGCAACAAAGAAAGTGCACACGGCCCTTTGATGCCCGTTCTACTATAAATCTCTCGAAGCTGAGCAGCAGTGTACAACCCAGAATCTGCGCAACTTGCATTTCTGGCCTGCAGCAATCGTACGTCCTCTTCGGTGCGGAGAGGTGCAGAACCTGTGAGGACAGTTGTCACATTCGTCATCGCATTCGTTTTCATAGGGTGGGCATAGGGCGATCACAGGGCTAGCATAGGGCGGCCATAGGGCGAGCATAGGGTGGGAAACCTGAATTGGTTATCTCAGGGACGGTATAGGGATGCTATAGCGGTGTCACAGGGCGGGCATAGGGTGGGAATAGGCTGGACTACCTTTGAAAATTGTTTTATTCAAACAGCTTGTTCCCCAGGTCTCGCCGGTAATGTTGCAGAACATGCAGGCTTTAGAAGCGGAATTTCCTCCCACTCGATTGGCAATTTCCGTTATGCCCCCCGTGCCATAGTCAGCAACAACACACGTGAGCATGCATCGTAACTGGAAGATTTCCTTTTTTCTTGAATCAAACGCTCGGACACCAACATTCCACATGTCGAGCAACTCGTCCACCAAGAACTTGTAGTAAATCTGAGCATTACTCGGTTTATCCTCGATTATTCCGTATACCAATAGAAACTCGTACTTGGCTCGATACTCAGCAGGCAGATTTAAGATTTGGAACGTTATTGGGGTGATTGAGGACGTGACCGCCGTGGAATCGTTATGAGGATTCACTCCATCGGCACACATGAATAAGGAGATGTTCCGTGGCTCCGTAAAGAAGCCCGGCTGCTCGACATACACCTTATTTCTCCAGAAGGTCGACTCTGCGATTGAAACCGAGCAACGAAACTTATCATTTAAGGTGAGGAACACAATTACACTTTCTGGAATAATAAATGGATTTTGGGCATAGGATAAGCATAGGGTGGTCATAGGGTGGGCATAGGGCGAACATAGGGTGGGCATAGGGTCAACATAGGATGCAAGGCAATTGTGAATTGGGCATAGGGTGAGCATAGGGTGGACATAGGGTGATCATAGGGATGTTATAGCGTGGACATAGGGTGATCATAGGGATGTTATAGGGTGGGCATAGGGTGAGCATGTGGGAGGGATACACTTACGATGAAACGTAGTCACAACCGGCAGATCGTCGTTCTCCGCGGGTGTAGTTATCTTCCATGATACCAAGAGCTCGGCCATCTCTGGTATCAAATATAGCATCGGCAGGAGTTCGTCCAAGCGCCAAAACCTAAATACCTTGTACGGCTTTCCCGGAATAAGCCGTCCGTTACGTCGAGAGCTGGGGTGACACCGAAGTTTGTGGCAATGGAGGCACTGGGTAAGGTCGTCATGCCGGCCCGGAGTGAAGATCATGCATTCATTCCTGCAAACGTCGGCGGTATGGTACGGCAGGGCAAAATCCTTCCACATAAACAAAGCTTGTTTGAAGGAGGTCGGGAAACCATTTCGTCTCTGATTGCCGATGATGTCAATGTTGCCAATCACCGTTTGCCGCATGAGATTGAAGATTTGATCAAACATGGATTGGGTAGCATTGTGCTCGGATTTCGTTTCCAGCAGATCAATGAAACACGCTATTCGATGAAAACGACAATATGGAATGTCATTTTTCAATTTAATTATAGATAGCTAAATAATTCCAAGGCGTACGAAAATAACGTATTTTCCGACGAGACGTGAGACGCACGTATAAACGCGGGTGCCGGTGAGGCTAATAGATACGTACGTATGAGTGCTTATAATAAATTCACAAGCACATGCAAGCATTCAATGTGGTAAACACGATACAAAATATGATGCGGTGACTAATTTCATTTTGTACATGTGTTTTATTAATGTTCAGGACTAGTCGTTAGCACTGCGACCACAATCTACGCGGTATCTGCTCGGATACGTACGTATGAGTGCTTATAATAAATTCACAAGCACATGCAAGCATTCAATGTGGTAAACACGATACAAAATATGATGCGGTGACTAATTTCGTTTTGTACATGTGTTTTATTAATGTTCAGGACTAGCTGTTAGCACTGCGACCACAATCTACGCGGTATCTACGTTCATTCCAGATTCAAGACAGGCATTTGGCACGGCGTGCACTATTTACTCGGCTGTTGCGTCTTCGGCAGGTGCGGAAGGATCGCTGTCTCCTGGTGCGTCGTCTCCTGCCTCTCCTGCGCCCTCTTCTTCTTCGCCATCTCCTGCCTCTCCTTCTCCTGCCCCGGGTTGCCCAGAATCCGTGCCGGTTTCAGCAAGTGGATCTTTAGCGGGTTCTTCACCGTTGCCATCAAACAACTCGTTGATGTCCTTAGTGCACTCGGCGATTTCTTTCTTCTTTTTGAGGTTTTCCTCCTCTGTGCGTGCATCCTCTTTGAGCTTCGCCGTTTCCTCGAGTGACATGCATTCCGTATCGCCGTCAGGCTCGTCGGCAATGTTCCCAAGCCGCTGACTGGCTGCATTCACCATGTCTTGGTCGGAGTCGAACGCGACAGCGTTCAAGCCGCACCGGAGAGCTGCCATTGTGGCCGTCGCGACCCCACACCCCGCATCCAAGATCCAGTTGGGTGACGAATCGTTGTTTAACCGGGCGAAAGGTGCGGGTCCCATCATGTGGCAGTTGATGAGCTCTATTAGCAGGTGCTGGGGCTTCTGGTGAGCGCATACCACTTTCCCATCGTCTCGATAGGGTTGCTTGACGACAGAATACCCCTCCAACACATTCGCCCTCGAGCCCGCCTCCGCATCCTTCGACGCGAAGTCGAAGTCGCACATCCATGGTTTGCGAGTGGATTTTTCCCCGGACTCATGGTCCGCCATTTGGAACCCGATGACAGCCGCTTCGAGGACATTGTACCGGATTTTTTGGTTGGCACCTACATCCTGGTTCTCCTTGCGCCACCATATGCGCTGGGCCCCACCGTTGCATTTGCTCTCCAGGATCTTCAGGAACCCGGTCTGCTGAGCAAACCCACAAAATATCAATATTGTCCAGTCCGGCGAGGTGGTGAGCGCCGCAAAGGCATCTATGAACTTGATCAGGTCGGGCTCGGATAACGCGTGCTCTGACACCTCCGTATCGAAGTCGTAAATAACGTCCAGTATCGTCCCCACGTAATTCATCTTCGGGACAGACTCGAGATTCGTCAACTCGTCTTTGTAGACCATGTAGCCGGTTTGAACCTCCTTCCACTCGTACTCTTTCTCAACCTGTGCCTCCTTACCATCCTCCACAAGGGGGGAGGGAAGTGCCACCTATTATACCGCAAACCGCTTGTTAATATTTGAATGACCCAAAATTGCTAGCGCAATAAAACATGCAACTACTTGAGGAGCACGACTATTACAACAAAGAATCTATGTTGAAAGAACGCACACCTTAACTGTATTGGAGACGTAGTTGACGGGCAACTTGAAGAGGTCTCCCTCTCCGGCCTGACACCGGGAAAGCCATGTGTTGCAGTCTGCGACGAATTGGACGATGGCCTTGGGAACCGTGAGCTGACTCCCCCCTCGCCCACTTTTACCTTGTTTCACCGCCTTGATGCATCGCTCGATGGCCTCCTGGCAAGCCCAAGTCTCACCGTATTTCTTCTCAAAAGCATCCCAATTCTCCACCCCAGATTGCGACACGATCCAGGCCTGAACGTTGCGTTGGGCCTTGAACCTCTTCAGGTTTTCAATCGCCTCTTGGATGGTGATCTCAGCGGTCAGGATTTTCTTCAGAACGCCGTTCAAGTAATCAAGAGAGGTGGTATTGGTCCACGAAAGTTGTCCGTCCGTCCGTCCGTGTCCGTCCACTGTGGACGGACGGACGGACGGACGGACAATGGACCAAACATTCTTAACATTCTAACATTTCGCAAATTAGGGCGCCCATACTTAAGCCCATACTTAAGGAGTGTAACGCGTCGGCCCGCGTCGACGCCTACGTTTTCCCATACTTAAGAAAAATTAAATTTTTTCTTAAGTATTAAGGAATATACACTAACTCCCCCCTCCCCCCCTAACCAGGGTCTCAGGGGGTATAACCCAGTCGTCTGCGAGTGGCAAACGTGCGTCAGAGAGACGAACCTAACCACAGAGCTTGACAATCGTATACGATTGTCAAACGTGTTTCTTATTTTTTTTCATATTTTTATCATGTCTATATAGGGTATTATTTTCATAAAATAATTCATTTTTCATGGTACTTTAGGAAACCATGCCGGCTTCCCTGCGATACGGTAATCATGCTTTGGATGTCCCGCATACCGTGCCAATATCTCTTCCGTTACTACAGGCCTTGTTTCCAACCCTTACCGACACCCCGATGCTTCTTCACCTGCGCAGCGCAGAAGACGTGCAACCTGTCGAACTCGGTACCGTGTTCCCTGACGGAGCTGACGTACTTGTGATCGGTGGTGTCAGTTCAACCCCCGGATCTAGTGACGTGAAAACCGGTTGTGCGAATGTCGACACTGCCACACACGAATCTTCCCAAGCATCAGCTTCTCCGCCTCCTAAGACGCCTCGCCCTGAAGTAAAGCAAGAATATTTAGTTTGTGACTTAACCGAATCGCCTCCACCTCCTAAGGACTCGTATGAATCTATGAAATCCTCTAGCGCTGTACAAGAACCAAAGCTCAAGCATAAGGTCAAATCGGAAAATACTGCCTATGCCGGACCAGCTATTCCGATAGATTTTTCTCAGCATGTTGATTTGTCCCAAGACATAGCGCCAGGTCAGCCTGGCGAGCTTGTCGATGAACTGCCAGTACCTCTCCTTCCGGGGGTAGTTTACAAGCCACGTGCTGGACATTTCTCTCCTTGGAGAGATTTCTTAAAATACGATCCGCAGACCTGGATGCGTTCTGGGAACAAAAGGCGTATCAGAGGCCGTCTTACTAGAACTACTCGATGTGGTGGGGCTTTATCCTGCGAGAACGATGCATGTGTAGTGTTTCGTACAACGGGTGATCGTAACCGTTTCCAATTCACCGGTACCTTTAAGAACCGCAATCTGGCGTGCGCCCTTTGCAACGCTGCGCCTACTCATTCCGGCAATTGTCCGTTTGAAGTAACCATCCAAGAAGACTCCGATTGGAACATCCTCCAGCTGTCTACTAGCTCCCTTGGACACAACCATTCCGTGTTGTCCACCGACAACCCCAGCGTGGGTGAGCTAAAAGCAGCTAAGACTAGGGCTGAGGAGGTTCTAAACACCGGTGGAGTTCGAAACGTGTGCCAGGTGAAAAGGACTTTACTCTCGGAAACCGTCTTTCCAAAAGATTCTTCTTTTGACCCTAGCCAGCTACCAGACATCGCGAGGAAAATGAAAGTGATTGATAAGGCAGTGGACCAGAATCTCGTGCGAGGCCGTCGACAGGATGAGGGCATGCAAGCCGTTTCCCAATGGGCTGCTAAGCACGGTAAGGGCCTACTGCAATCTTTCGCGGACGAGGGGAACATCGACAGTTTTGCTCACACGTTCGTTATGTCCAGTGTCGGAGTGGATGGAGGTGTCGATCTCGTGCGTCGCATGCACCCGAAAAGTAGCGACGACTACCTCCGCTCAGCGTACGTCCACTTGGATTTCGTACATCGCAAGGTTTCTGGGGATTGGGTGACGATGGGGGCGCACGTGTTCTCCATAGAGGCCAACGCTCTGCTCACTATTGCCACCATGAACGTACCCAAAGACTGTACCGAAACACAGGTACTGTTTTGGACATTGGTGAAGAAGACGGTAGCAGCCGAACACCCGCGTGAGGAAGTATTATTCTACGGCTTCATGGGAGATGCAGCAGGTAAGTTAAAGATCATAATTTTCAATGGGAGAGTTTGTAAGTTACACGGTTCTGACAATCGTATACTATTGTCAGAACCGTTGACATTCGAATACGAATGTCACCTACGCATGAAATACAGGGCAAGTCAAAAATCATAGTTTTTTGTGTGAGTTTGCACTTTATATCGTTCTGACAATCGTATAAGATTGTCAGCACCGTGTAAACCTACGCATGATATGCTTGGTTTTCAAGAACTGATTAATATTTGGGGCACAGGTGCTAACTGGGCAGCAATCAAGAAAGTTTGGCCAGACCAAGATGACCGTAACAATCTGGAGTGCACGTTCCATTGGGGGCAGAACTTACATAAGATCGAATCTCTTATTCCATCAGATCTCCATGCCGTGCACAAAGACCTGTTACAGCGATGGATTTACTCTACTCCCGAGGCCAAGGTGTCCTGTGAAACTCCCATCTTCGCCTGGTATGCTGAGAAATGTGGCAGGTCGAATCAGCCAAAATTGAATGCGTACTTCGTTTTCCAAATACGGCACGCGCAGCACATTCTGTCGCAATTCAAGGAACAAACCGAAGACATGACCGCCGAAATCCAACGACCGCTTGTATGCCTTGCGGAAAGCATGCACGCGAAGTGGAGATCGTGGGGGGCATACTACTCCACCTTGTTGGAGTCGGTGGAATTCGATAGCCTTATGCAGATTCGACAAATTTGCCTGGCGATGAACCGGCAGAACTCATCAAAGCACTTGTTGTGCGTGCAAGGTCGTATTCGTTCATTGGAGGATAAGTGGGTTAAAGGCGTCCTTACTCAGGCAGAGTTTGCAGATGGTCGCGAATTAATGCAAACAGTTCGTGCTGGCGCGACAGGATGGCTTCCACAGAGGGGCATCCCCGCAACGGACACCCACCGTCCAGATAAGGTGAACCATGGGGGGGTTTCGCGCAAACGCCCTGCGGAACTTCCCTCGGAAGGCGTCGCCTCCAAGAAGACGCGCACTGCCTCGGCGGTGCCACCTGCCTCTGCGGCAAGACCTACCTCGGTGGCAAGACCTACCTCGGCGGCAAGACCTACCTCTGCGGCACGTCCGGAGCGTACTTTAGTTCGCGTTTACCCGGAAGCTGGTGGGGACTTCCAACCTTCCCTGCTTCACGTCACGCGG
This sequence comes from Cymbomonas tetramitiformis, assembly GCA_001247695.2. NCBI lineage: Eukaryota > Viridiplantae > Chlorophyta > Pyramimonadophyceae > Pyramimonadales > Pyramimonadaceae > Cymbomonas > Cymbomonas tetramitiformis. The sequence continues at coordinate 4,229 of LGRX02026252.1, read as the reverse complement.
GCAGGCACTAACGGTAAATGCTATGGACGGAAGTCTAATGGTTCTCGTCACGACATCCCAATCGCGAAAGGGCAGCTGACTATTGGGTACACCGGAAGCTTGACCTATTATTTTCCAGCAAAAAACTTAACTCTTAAAAAGGGTCAAGTTCGCGAAGTGAGGACCACTCCCCCGATCCGGAGGATTATATTCTGCTCGTGGAAATGTGTTCAAAACCCATGGCATTGTTGTCACGTTTCGATGCCTGGACTGCCCGAGGGGGGGGCGAACCGTGTACCCAAACTTCTTGTTGCACCGGACACAAAGATCCTGGAAAGTGAGGAGACTCGTCTCTGTTCTCTTGGTGTTTGCGTTGCCCATGAGGATGTGACCCCAGGAGAGGCTCGAGGACATCTGGTGAGATCGGAGAATTCGGAGATGGACGTGGAGGAGAGACTTCGCAACGGTGTTAAGGTGAAAGCGAGTGGCAAGGGTTTCTTGACGAAGAAGATAGCGAATTCCTATACCGCGCTCCACAGCATGGTTAAGACCGATAACCTTGCACTCACTCAAATCCGGAAATGTGTTCCTGGTGGTGCAACCGTCTATAACTTCCGAGTTTCTCACCCTGATTCCGATGGCCGTGAATACCTCTTGGAGTTTGGACGAGAATACCGTTGTTCGTGTCCGTGTTTTCGAGAAATGGCGAGGACCCGACCTGCTCCATGCAAGCATTTCCTTTGGCTGTACTCCGAGATATTCGAAATTCCGATCATTACAAGTGTGGGATACCTTCACGAGCCATCGCTGCTATCCTCAGAAGTGCGCAAAATACTGTCGTATTATCCTGGAATTCCGGACAACTTCGATCTCTAGTTGCTTAGATAGAATACAAACGTAAATCTGTGATGGCATCTTATATATTTTACAGTGTATGCATTTTCATATACGTTATTCAAAACATTTTGTATACCATTGCATGTGTTAGCACCCTCGTCCACATTCGAATATGATTAACCGTACGGCAGTTGTCACACGTGAGAGAGAGCCGAACTTAGCGCCGAGATCGTGTATCCTATTGCATGTCGTATAACCCTGCCTGGATATTCGCGAAGAGTTTGTCACTACTCGTGCACATCTGAATATGATTAACCGTACGGTCGAAGCTTGACAATCGTATACGATTGTCACACGTGAGTATTGTGGTAGATATATTTATAGATTTTTTTATCTATATATACTAGGAAAATATTAAAATACTTCATAATTTTACAGATGTCTACAGGGAGATTAACAAGAGTCAGAAAGCCCACAGCTAAGGCACAGGCTGTGGCTGCCGGGCGTGAGGGAGGTGCGTACCTGCAGCCCTATAAATGCATGTCGGGGTGTCATTTTTTCATTATTGCATGGCTCGTACAAAACAAACCGCTCGAAAGAAATTCGGAGGCACAATTAGAGATTTACAGCGTATGGCCTCCGGAGGTGCACAGGCCTCTCAGAGCGGATCTTTGGCATCCGGTGAAGGTGGTTCAAATGAGTTACCCGCCGCTGGTGTTGCTCCAGGTACCGCAGGAGCTGCCACTCCAGTCGCAAGTGAAGATGCCACTCCAGTCGCAAGTGTTCCTCAACCTACAGCTAAATCGCCAAAGCTGACTATTACAGTTGGTAAACCGAAACCAGCTCAGGAACCAGCTCAGCAACCAGCTGAGCAAGTCGTTGCGCTAATGCTCGAGTATGCCGCTACAACTAATAAGAAGGAGAAGAAAGACCTCGAGAGTGGAATTCGGGCCGTTGTGGAAGGTGGAGATAATAAGGAGATAGTTGATACAGCTGTTGCATTACTGAAGAATCGGGACGCACCTAAAGCCGCTGTCACTCTTAAAAGATTGCTAGGTAAGAGAAAAGCTGATGCAGATGCACCGCCAGAGGCAGGGCCAGAGGCAGCGTCAGCTCCTGCACCCGAGACCTCGGGGAGTGCACCACCGCCAAAGCGTGCTCGTGACCCGAAGGGTAAGGCAGCGATATCTGGGACCACTGATGACGACAACAGGCAAGACTACATATTCCCAGGACCGCTGAATATCAAAAAAGTGATCTCAGAATGGACTTTTCGTCCCCAGCTTATTACTCGAGAAGACAAAAAGCTTCCAGTAGTTGCCCCTCTTGGCTTGCTGGTACATCCTGCTGATGTTCAGGGCGACTCAAACCGACTTTCGTTTACCCGCGCGACTTCAGAAGAGGGAATAGAGAAGCAGAAGAAGGTCATCATGGAGCGATGGGAGGTGGACAAATCACATGTCATCGTGTGGTGGACTTGACACTATTACACGGACGAAGAGTATAGGCAAATGCTCATGTCCAAGTTTTATCCCGGTGAGGCATTGCTTGTCAGCACTAGTATTATGCAAGGGTTCGGGACTTTCCTACAAAGCTTGACAATCGTATACGATTGTCAGACCTTAGTTCATTTCGGTTGCTTGCAGCGGCGGATGCGGAGGCTCCTGAGGAAGTAAGCAATTTCAACACCATGGTGCACAATCTGGAGACCGACTATCTCAACCTATTCGATAATGATCCTGACGACTACAAGAGGTGGGTGAAAAACAAGTTCATGCGAATGCAGCTTGTCGTGGTGGATGGCCAGCATCGCTATGACGCCTGGCTTGACCTTGTCCTGGACGCAAGGAAACGTAAAGCATTCTGGAGCGGTAACGGGACCAGTAATAAGTCCTCTCTGGAGGGGTTGGCCACAACGATTACAATTCTGAAGAAAGAAACACCTCTTTGTGTTTTGGTAAGCGATCCTTGTATGATATCGTTTGTTTCATTGTTTCAATAAAATACCGTATGTACATGAATGAATTTTTTACAAGTTTCGGTTTGCGCAGAGCCTTATCGGGACACTGACGAACACCGACCAAACAGAAAGTCTTGTTGACTCTCACGAACACGATAAATGGATTTTGCTGTTGAATATTGCCGACGCCTCGGAAGACCAACTGGCGCATTTTACACAATTCCCGGTAAGGCAAGCTAGTGCCAAGAGTAACGCTTGGTATCGGAATAATCTGAGGGATACGACCGCGGCGGCCTACTCGAACGAGATTTCCAAACTTCGGGATCAATCGGCAAAAGTTGCCCTCCTCCAATCGCGCGAGCGGGATGCGCAAAAGGTATGAAACTTCCGCGCTCTCTCATGTGTCCTCACCCACGTTTGACACTCGTATACGATTGTCAAGCTTCAGTTCTCACCCACGCGTGACAATCGTATACGATTGTCAAGCTTTGGCGCTAGCTTCGCCCCTGACTCACGCGTGACAATCGTATACGATTGTCAAGCTTTGGCGCAAGCTTCAGTTCTCACCCACGCGTGACAATCGTATACGATTGTCAAGCTTTGGCGCTAGCTTCGCCCCTGACTCACGCGTGACAATCGTATACGATTGTCAAGCTTTGGCGCAAGCTTCAGTTCTCACCCACGCGTGACAAGCGTGTCGCCCCCCTTACATGTGTCCAACGTGTCTTGCTTGCAGATTTTGCGGTTACTGGATCCAAAACTGGGAGATGAATGGCGGAAGGAAGCTCTCGAGTTGAAGAACTATCCGAAAGAACTGCAGCCTGTTCTTACCCTAGAGGCTATAAGCACCTCGCTATCAGCCTTAGGGTTTGATGTACGATATTTTTTCTTTGTTCTGAAAGTGGCGAAGGAAGGAGCATTAATGGCCGATGTGGACAAACGGAAGGAGTTCTACCAGAAATATGGGATCAGTTGCAAGGGCAAGTTTTTGACTGGCACTGAGTTCAGCTCGTATTGTCATCGTCTTGGTTTCATCAAGGATGTCATCGAATCTGCCAAGGCCAAGTTTGCCTCGCTGATGGGTTGGACTAAATACCCAGATTGGTATAAACACGCGGAGGCTATCAGGGACGTCTATGATGATGATGAGGATACGCAGGAGACTATACTCAAACTAAACGTTGACACCCCTTGGGGACCCTATGACTTTAATGGGGTAACGTACCGTGATTCGCAGCATATGACGTACGTGCAAAAACATCACCATTTTTTTATTCAGAACGTCCACGGAGAGCCTGATTTGGAAACCAAGCTTCTGGTGTGGATGTTAATCCAATCTTCCAACAAATTCTACACTGCACGCTTCGATGAGGTCATGAAGAGCATGATTAAAGCAAAACGATGGAAGCGCGTTGATTCCAAGGAAGGAAGGGCTATGGACAAGAGTGTGAAT